>JBAMJV010008391.1:0-7500 GCA_037951105.1 Echinarachnius parma
TGTTCTGCACAAATCAACCAATGGTAACAGATCGTCAACCGCAAATGTCAACGTAAAATTGAGAGCCATAATCATTGCATATTTGTGATACTTTATTAACCGCGAGGACTATTTAAACTTTTTAGTCATGTTGGTTATGTATATAAGTGCATAGTACGCCTTGATTTAAAATGTATATTTTATCGTTTAAATGTTAAAAAGTTCATCTGTATTGGTAGTTAATATGAAATCTATTTTAAACTTTTGATCTCAATACAAATATTTACCTCCGAAATTTTCGGCTGTCATCTACAGCCTTCGTCAGCGAGATAGATATATTTAATTTCCACGTGACTCTTCATTTAACGGTGATTGACTGTGGGTTACGTTAATGCATCTGCTCAACTCTCATTGGATCATTAACACTAAGGGCAAATAACATCCAACCAATCATAAACAAGAGCAAACGTTTTTAGTTCTTGTACGCATGATTCAATGTTCATGCATGTAGTTGTGCATGAATTGATTGGGAAGGCAACCTTATAAATATAAGAGAATCTTACCCAAATCACCATTGCATCGAAGTCCTGAGAAACCCGAACAACACTACAACTTACTTTTTGCTGCTTCATCAGTAACAACTTCAAATATTCACATCATGCCTACTAAAGTTGTTTCACCTGTTATGGCCAAGCGCCTTGTCTTCCTCGGAGCGGCCCGTGTCGGCAAGTCAGCTCTCATACAACGTTATGTACATCACATCTTCCCACAACGTTACAACCCGACTGTTGAAGACATGTACGAGCGGGTAGTCGAGCGCGAAGGAGTCGATATCAAACTTCAGATACTGGACACGGCGGGAAGCTTCGTCTTTCCAGCCATGCGAAAACTGGCCTTCAGCAACGGCGATCTTTTCGTGGTCGTGTACTCGCCTGACGACATGAACTCGTTCGACAATGCCCTGATGACCTGCGCCGAGATCACGGCAGAGAAAGGCCATGATCTTCCCATCGTCGTCGTGTCGAACAAGAGCGACCAGGACGAGAGAGTCGTGAGCCAGGCAGAGGCAGAGCTCATGTTCTGTCAGTGGAACACGTTCCACTTCGAATGCTCCGCCATGGAGGAGTGTGACGTAGAGCATCTGTTCCAGAAGTGTGTGGAGTTGATGTGCCCTGGTAGCTGCAGTCCTTCCAGCACCGATGAATCTTTCTCCAGTATTCAACGATCATCTTTCATGGGCAGGCTGACAACAAATCTTCAGTCATTCTTTAAGAGAGGACGGAGGGCGGGGCGGAGTCGGTCTCGGCGAACCCAGGTCTACTATTAAATCCATCGACAATTCGCTTCATTACTTCGAGTGGTCAAAATAAAAGAACATTAAAACGTCGCCACCAGGACATCATGAAGAGCGTGGCTCTCCCTATGCTGGATGCGCACATGTTTATACTGCACATGCACGGTGTCTATTGCTGCTGTAATCCTGGCAATAGTGCTGAGGCATTTATCGTGATTTGTAAAATAATCAATGTCAATAAATTATTCGAGTTCACAACATTTACTGACAAAATTGAACTTCATTTTAAATGTATGTTCGTACAATTGAAACTATTTTTGTTTTTACTTGAATCATTTCAAATAATAAAATTATAATGAAATTAAGCCATTTTTGTGTCTGTTTTCATATTATTCTTCCTGTGCATTATTAGTTCTTTCAAGTACAGCATTGTGCCCATTATTTATAGCATAACCCTGCATAGGTTATGGGCTACTGATAGTGTGTGAACGTTCCATGAAATGAATTTGTTGGATTGTATGAATGTTTGGGTGTGATTGTTTTGGTGTAAATATATAAGTGTTTGACAAATTGCGGCAGTTGTTTTGAGTGTACAAATCGTTTATGTGTTGTTTTGTTAATATTGGTGATTCATAGATGTACATGTGTGTGTTTGTGTGTGTTTGTGTGTGTGTGTGTGTGTGTCTATGTTTATGTGTGTGTGTGTGTGTGCGTGTGTTTTTGTGTGCACGCGTATACGTATATTTGTGTGTGTGTGTGTGTGTGTGTGTGCACGCGTTTCTGTTCTGACAAATGTTATTTGACAAGTCATCCTGCATAGGTCTTATAGCCCTTACAAGTAACAAAATCAACAACATCAACATTTTCCATGATATTTAAACAGCTGTATTTGCTATTTGTTTTCAAAGTGAAAATAAGAAATTTTGTAGAAAAAAAGAAGTAATATTTAAATACATACATGGAGCGTGCTTTTCTTTGTTTATATCCCATACACCTATAAAAACCGACATACCCGCTCCGCTTTCGTATTTTTGTTCGTTAGAAACATATTATAACACATTTTTAAGCGAGATTTTTGTCATAGCGGGCACCTCTCTAAAAACAGCCAACCTGCCTACAATGGGCACCAACTTGATTTCCCGCAGAGAAAAAACAATGTTTATAAAATTATAAATTATAGAGTTCATAGTGGCCAAGTTTCTTGTCTCCATCAGGTGATTGCTATATTCACGGGTTTGACTGTATAATATTAATACTATTCTCATGCAGGTAACTTGTAAGTTGTAACACAAAACCTAAGTTTGTAAAAAGGGTGAATAATTGTAATATTTTTTCTCGGACGAATTTCATAGGCTCGTCATTTCATGCAAGTTTGTTCACGCAGCGCAAATGTAATGTACCCCCTCTCCGGACATATACTAAGACAAACGCACAGAACTGAAAACCATGGGAAGTGAAAAGTCGAGTTTTTGTTTTTAATTCGGGTTGTGTCTGCACCAGGTGCGCCGGAAACAGTTTTGGATTGGAGGGGGGGGGGGGGGGGGGGAAGACCCAAAGGGACTCACAATTTGTGTGTGTAGGGGCTGATGCCCAACCGCACTCACAGTCACAGGGTTGCCAACTTTGAGCCAGAGGTGAGAGTGAGACATTGCGAGGGAGCGAAGCGAATGGGCCCGATGGAGCGAAGTGACTGAGCGGGGGGAGGGTGTGGGAGGTGGGTGTCCCCCGGAAGATTTTGGATTTGGGCAGTTTAGCACTATCAAAATGTGGTTTAAAGAAGACTATAGTTTAAACTTTCACATAATGAATGAGAGGGGGCAATGCTCCTTTATTTTAATGTTATTATATATTTTTGAACCCCACATATTGGGGGGGGGGGGGGGGGGGTAATAATACAGGCCATCCCCCACCTGAAATATAGGGGGATACATCCCCCACCTGAAATATAGGGGGATACATCCCCACCCCCCCCCCCCCCCCCCCTCCCCCGTGATCGACGCCCATGACGTAGCGTTTGATGAGAGCTGACTTGCAGACACGGGCGGCTCCGAGGAAGACAAGGCGCTTGGATATGACTGGTGAAGTAGAGAGTTTGGACGGCATGGTTAGAATGTGTGGCTTCTCATAAGATAGAGCAGCGACACTATTAGATTGTTGTCGTTCTTCAGCTAGGAAAGGAAATAGATGCGCAAATCAAATTGCTACTAGTTAAATGTGCTTGTCGAAACTTTGAAGTTATTAGCAGCCAAATAGCGCACAACGTCTTTTCTTGTTTGTGATTGGTCGATTGTTCTGCACAAGTCAACCAATGGTAACAAATCGTCAACCACAAATGTCAACGTAAAATTGAGAGCCATAATCATTACATATTTGTGATACTTTATTAACCCGCAAGGACTATTTAAACTTTTTAGTCATGTTGGTTATGTATATAAGTGCATAGTACGCCTTGATTTAAAATGTATATTTTATCGTTGAAATATTAAGAAATCAAGATATCTGGGTCTTTAAAACACGAAATGAATACGAACATATTTTTGTGTGAAAATGTGTGCCAACATGATTTATAATACAATGTAATGTACAAGGTATAATTCCTAATTTGCTTAATTGGAATACAGAATGCTGCAGTACATGTGGAACAGCATTAAGCTAAATAAAAATTATGAACTGGCAAGCTAACTATATATCTGCTATTCTGCTATGTATAATCATTAATGTAGACAATTTCAGTTTAAACATTTAAGTTGCTCATGACTTGTGTTTAAAATTACATAATTATGTTGTCGTTTCGAAGACAGGCATAATACCCGTTTAAACAACTATGGTATGTACATAGGGCTAAGAATATTACATTTCTTCATTCCGATGTTTATGAAATAAGAGATAGATATATTTAATTTCCACGTGACTCTTCATTTAACGGTGAGTGACTGTGGGTTACGTTAATGCATCTGCTCAACTCTCATTGGATCATTACCACTAAGGGCAAATAACATCCAACCAATCATAAACAAGAGCAAACGTTTTTAGTTCTTGTACGCATGATTCAATGTTCATGCATGTAGTTGTGCATGAATTGATTGGGAAGGCAACCTTATAAATATAAGAGAATCTTACCCAAATTACCATTGCATCGAAGTCCTGAGAAACCCGAACAACACTACAACTTACTTTTTGCTGCAGTAAAAACTTCAAATATTCACATCATGCCTTCTAAAGTTGTTTCACCTGTTATGACCAAGCGCCTTGTCTTCCTCGGAGCGGCCCGTGTCGGCAAGTCAGCTCTCATACAACGTTATGTACATCACATCTTCCCACAACGTTACAACCCGACTGTTGAAGACATGTACGAGCTGGTAGTCGAGCGCGAAGGAGTCGATATCAAACTTCAGATCCTGGACACGGCGGGAAGCTTCGTCATTCCAGCCATGCGAAAACTGGCCTTCAGCAACGGCGATCTTTTCGTGGTCGTGTACTCGCCTGACGACATGAACTCGTTCGACAATGCCCTGATGACCTGCGCCGAGATCACGGCAGAGAAAGGCCATGATCTTCCCATCGTCGTCGTGTCGAACAAGAGCGACCAGGA
This sequence comes from Echinarachnius parma, assembly GCA_037951105.1. Classification (NCBI taxonomy): domain Eukaryota; kingdom Metazoa; phylum Echinodermata; class Echinoidea; order Clypeasteroida; family Echinarachniidae; genus Echinarachnius; species Echinarachnius parma. Next base: position 4,866 of record JBAMJV010008391.1, read on the forward strand.
TAAGAGAGTCGTGAGCCAGGCAGAGGCAGAGCTGATGTTCTGTCAGTGGAACACGTTCCACTTCGAATGTTCCGCCATGGAGGAGTGTGACGTAGAGCATCTGTTCCAGAAGTGTGTGGATTTGATGTGCCCTGGTAGCTGCAGTCCTTCCAGCACCGATGAATCTTTCTCCAGTCTTCGACGATCATCTTTCATGGGCAGGCTGACAACAAATCTTCAGTCATTCTTTAAGAGAGGACGGAGGGCGGGGCGGAGTCGGTCTCGGCAAACCAAGGTCTACTATTAAATCCATCGACAATTCGCTTCATTACTTCGAGTGGTCAAAATAAAAGAACATTAAAACATCGCCACCAGGACATCAGGAAGAGCGTGGCTCTCCCTAGATGGATGTGTACATGTTACTGCACATGCCACGGTGTCTTTTGCAGCTGCTGTAATCCTCGCAAAAGTGCCGAGGCATTTATCGTGATTTGTAAAATAATCAATGTCAATAAATTATTCCAGTTCACAACATTTACTGACAAAATTGAACTTCATTTTATATGTATGTTCGTACAATTGAAACTATTTTTGTTTTTACTTGAATCATTTCAAATAATAAAATTATAATGAAATGAAGCAATTTTTGTGTCTGTTTTCATATTATTCTTCCTGTGCATTATTATTTCTCTCAAGTACAGCATTGTGCCCATTATTTATAGCATAACCCTTTATAGTTTATGGGCTACTGAAAGTTGTGTGAATGTTCCATGAAATGAATTTCTTGGATTGTATGAATGTTGTTTGTATGCATGTTTGGGTGTGATTGTTTTGGTGTAAATATATAAGTGTTTGACAAATTGCGGCAGTTGTTTTGAGTGTACAAATCGTTTATGTGTTGTTTTGTTAATGTTGGTGATTCATAGATGTTCAAGTGTGTGTGTGTGTTTGTGTGTGTGCGCGCGTGTTTTTGTGTGCACGCGTATGTGTATATGTGTGTATGTGTGTGTGTGTGTGTGTGTGTGTGTGTGTGTGTGTGTGTGTGTGTGTGTGTGTGTGTGTGTGTGTGTGTGTGAGTGTGCGTGTGCGTGTGTGTGTGTGTGTGTGTGTGTGTGTGTGTGTGCACTTAAAAAAAAGGTGTGTGTGTGTGCACGCGATTCTGTTCTGACAAATGTTATTTGACAAGTCTTCCTGCATAGGTCTTGTAGCCCTTACAAGTAACAAAAACAACAACATCAACATCAACAACATCAGTTTCTTTAGATGTTCCATGATATTTAAACAGTATTTGCTATTTGTTTTCAAAGTGAAAATAAGAAATTTTGTAGAAAAAAAAAAGTAGAAATATTTAAACACATACGGAGCGTGTTTTTCTTTGTTTATATCCCATACACCGGCATGGTTAGAATGTGTGGCTTCTCATAAGATAGAGCAGCGACACTATTAGATTGTTGTCGTTCTTCAGCTAGGAAAGGAAATAGTTGCGCAAAGCAAATTGCTACTAGGTAATACAAAGGCGTCGATCCGTTTTTGCGATTGGGGGGAGGGGGGGAGGGGGCGAAATTTGACATTTTTCCAGAGTGACCACTGAGAGAGCTAAAAGCCCCACATTGGCATGCCCGGAAGTTTTATTATGCGCTCATTGAAAGTGTCTTGATGGCTCGAAGACCTGACTTTGGGGGGCACCCATATTTGGGGACAATAATGGGGGTCCAGGGGCGGAGCCCCCTGAAGCTTTTAGATTTCAGACATTTGCAACTCCTATCATGGGTGTTAAAATTGTATAAAATAGTGAACCTGCTCGTAACGTATTTTTAAAGGGCATAGCGAGGAAAATATTGAGCCTTGCATGAGATGTATCCACGTGATCCTGTATACTATATAGAGCCATCAATATAGTCTAGGGCATTGAGCTCCCATGAAACTAAGCAAGGGCGTCAACAACTTCTCAAAAGTGGAGGGGAGATATTGCGAGGAAGCGAAGCGACCGAGCGGGGGAGGGGGGTGGGAGGGGGTGTCCCCCTCCCATTTTGGGGCGTGAAATTGTACGATTTGGTGCACACCTGAGACAGAAATTTCACGTAATATGAAGTATATAAGTATGGAACCAAACATACATAATGACAAATGGAGGGGGACAATCTACTCCACTTTCAAATGTGGGGGGACATGATATTCCAATTTGATTTGCGTTCAGCGCATATGGACCGAAATTACTGAAAGATATATTATTTAAGATTATTTTATTTTCTTCGTCGGTGTGCTATAGATGAGGGTTTAATAAACTTCGTTTGAGGTGTGCGTTTGAGAAATTACACTGCCCAACACATTTCGAAAGGTGAGTTCCCGCAACCGAAATGAAACTTGCAATATGAGAAACTGTATGCGCGCGAAGCGCGCGGCAAAAAAAGAGATTTACAGTCCATTTCAAACTAAAAAAAACAGCTATGTTGAAGATTAATTATTGATAAATGTGTCTTTCCCTCTATGGCACTGTATCACTCGATATTTTCTTCCTCATTTTCGGAATTATTGGGGGGGGGGGGGCGAAATGATATGTTCGCCCCCCCCCAATATTTTCATTGGGGGGGGGGGGGGGCGACCGCCCCCCCCCCCCCCATGCCCCACCAGGATCGACGCCCCTGAGGTAATATGA
>JBAMJV010008391.1:12500-26273 GCA_037951105.1 Echinarachnius parma
ACATGTTTGCATGCTTGCTTGCTTGTGAGTGTGTTTGTGCGACTGAGTGTGTGTGTGTGTGTGTGTGCGTGTGCGTGCGTGCGTGTGTGCGTGTGTGTGTGCGTGTGTGCGTGTGTGTGTGTGTGTGTGTGTGTGTGTGTGTGTGTGTGTGTGTGTGTGTGTGCGTGTGCGTGTGCGTGTGCGTGTGCGTGTGCGTGTGCGTGTGTGTGTGTGTGTGTGTGTGTGTGTGTGTGTGTGTGTGTGAAAATAGCTCTATATTAAAAAATCGAAAAGAAAATAATTAAAAAGAAACCATACAACTATTTTACACACAGAATGCACGACACACAGGCGTTAGTTCACATGCACACGCACGTGATTCTTCATCGTTTTCCTATAGGCGCCTAATTATGAAGAGTATGAAAACTACAATGCAGTAATTGTTATTTCTAACTTTTATTTTGAACATGTCAGACTGAATCGGTTCTAGATACATTCATTACATGTATTATACGACATTCGAAGAGTATTATGATCACTTTTATTCAAGAATAATTTTCAACAGTGTTGGGTTAACAACATGCTGCTTCATGATAATGATGGAGCAGTTAACATACACTAACATAGTTTACAAACAACAACAAATACAATTGTAATATAGCAGTTTCACTGCAGTTTCATAGCGCAGCTGTGCCAAAGAACAGTTCGGGAAATCCCCTAAAATAGTATGCCTGAGATATTTTAGCAGGCATATAATGGATGTGAACATTGGGGCACGTGATGGGAGCGTAATATTCATTGATTTTGAAATACCTGAACGTTGTTGTACACCTTTGATTTTGTTTGTTGGTGTCTTTCATTCATTTGAAACATTCATAAATATGTTGTAAGTTGTAACCAATATCTGAATTACATTTCAATAGATTTCACGCCTTTTGTGAACAGAGGCATTACAAAATCTTCAAAAATTCGTCTACAGAAGTAGTGTACTAACATTAATGCGTATTATTCACAATGCGAGCCTTTGCTACACTTTAATATCAGTTATCCCTTGAGGAAAAACTGTTTATGGTATTAATATTCAAACGCAAAGCCTGACAAAATGTATGTACAATCATTTACAATAACAGTAACAAGACACACGCCTTCAGTTATGCGATACCATTCGGAACTGTCAAAAGTGCTAAGAATCTTTATACATGTTATGTAGCAGTCACACCGCCAAACCGAATCCAAACCGAAACCAGACCGAACTTCTACTTTATCGGGCACAGACAAGAGCCCGAACTGGGGTTAGCAGTCACAACAAAAGAGACCGACAATAGACCGCTTCTGTAATGTTTGCAAATATTATGCGTATGACGTAAGACTCCCCGTTGGCAAGCTTAACAATAGTAACTAGGTCCGGCAAGCTACGTTTGCCGGAGCTTGCCAGACCTAGTTACTATTGTTAAGCTTGCCAACGGGGAGTCTGACGTCATACGCATATTATTTGCATACATTACAGAAGCGGTCTATTCCGATACCACTCCGACACCAAACCGCTAGCACCCCGAACGTCCCCGATTTATTCGGTCTTGTGTCGGTTTGGATTCGGTTTGGCGGTGTGACTGCTACATAATAGCCCCATAATAGGCGATCAGAATCCTGATGCAAGGTCAATTTGGAAGAACTCTATCCAGAAAACTTGCTCTTTATGGAGATCTTACCATATTTAACCACCGTTAACCCTTCCAGCGTCAGCAGTGACAAATATCATTGTACTCAGGACATTATTGTATCGCTATTTTATTATAATTCTTAGTGAGAAGACCAAATGTGTGCAACGAATCGCCATTTTCAGTGCAAATACGCAAATCGCGGCACAAATGGGTTTTTGTATTTTCGTATACAATCAGATATAATTCAAGATCCGCTGAACATGAACAAAGACAAGACTTTGCCCTTTCCAATGATGTAAAAATTACAGAGACGCAAGCATTTATAATAAGTTATTTTACGATATGATCATGGTGAATTTTTATTGTGTTTTGTATCCTTGTTTTTAAAGGGGTAGTTCAGTTTTGGTATAGAGGGCGCTGCACGAATTTTTTTTTTTTGCTAGATAATGAATACAATTTAAATGGCAGAATAAACTTTATTTGATCAAAATCGGTTCAGAAACGGCCGAAATATCAATAAATATATCCGATCGTAATTAATCTGGGGCCCAGATATATTCGATTATTTTTTTTAATTAAAAAAAAGCTTACACTTTTTCAAAAATGTTCAAAAGAGGTTTTTAAATAGTTGTTGATGATCTCCCTATTTAATCATTATTTGAACAAAACATCCATGCATACTTTTGTATGAAAAATGGTTGAAACCAATGCTTTTTTTTTAGAGAGCGCTCTCTTGTGTTTTAATGGCTCCTTTTGAATGATAACAGGCTTTTTACTTAGTCGTTTGTATAATGTTCTATACCTTTCGAGCATGGTGGAGTTATAACTATTAGTTTGAATAAATAATAATATGAACTTTAAAATGTTATTTGTTTTATGAACACTTTTTCTTGGAACACTGTATTTGTCCTAGTTATTTCGATTTATAACACCGGTATCTTAGCTCAGTACGTAGAAAGATGACACATACAGGTTGGTCAATTAATTATAACTCTTCACTTCTGCCTCATTATAACAGCGAGTACAGCCAAGCTGTATCTGATCTACTGGTCTCCCGTGATGGTACGCACGTTCCGGTCAACCAACTTCTCTCCCGTGACATCACTGAGATACTCCGCCATCCTCCCATGCAGGACATCGCTCGGCACCTGGTATCTCAACACGGGTTTCTCCGCATCAACGATCTCCATCATCCTCGATGTCACCTCGTCAATCGCTAACCTGCGTCGTGACTTGGCAAAGTCGAGCAACAATCCAGCCATCCGTCGGTCGTCATCATTCACAGAGTCGTCAGTGACCGTTTCTTCGATTCCAGAGAAGATGTCCTTGGCGAGATCTGTTTTCACGAAAATCGGTTCGACCATGCTGACCCTGCGTCAATAAAGAAGAGTCAAACTTGTCTTTGAATAGACACCACCTGTCTATTAATTCCAGTCATCTTGGTGACTATGAATCAGTTTGCATGAAAGTTAATCTACGTAGTTTACACTCTCTGTAGCTTTTTTACAGTCTTAAAGGGATAGTTGAGTTCTGGTAAAGAGAGTACAGTTTTGGTAAAACTGAATTTAGTAACCGAAACATGCACCATTACAAGCATTATAAACTAATAGTTATAACTCGAAAGGAATACAACATTACAATTGACGAAGTAAAAAGCCCGTTATCATAAAAAAAAAGAGCTGTTAAAACTCAAGAGGGCGCTCTCTTCTCTAAACACTCATCGGTTTCAACCATTTAAAATAGAATATTGTGCATTTGATGTTTTGTTGAAATAGTGATTAGATAGAAAGATAATCAACAACTATTAAAAAAAATATATTGCAAATGTTTGTAACGGCTGGTTCAAAATTATCTTATAATTGTGGGGCCCCACATTTATTACAAATGGTTATTAGTATGGATATTTCAGCCATTTCTGAACCGATTCTGATCAAATAAAGTTTATCCTGTCATTAAAATTGTATGCTCTTTCGAATTTTACACTCAGTTTTTCATTATCTCACAACATTTTTTTGTGTAGCGCCCTCTATACCACAACTCAACTATCCCTTTAAAGACTAGACATGTTGGAATATAACAATTTATATGAACTATAGTACATTATGTAAAGCGCATTCCACTTGTAAAATTCCAACCTCTTTATGCTCTGAATATTATCTAAAGGAATACCTTTTTAAAGATAATGGTAAGAGCGCAGAGAGGTTGACATTTAAAGCGGCTAGCCTTTCTAAAAAGAGGTCACGGGTTCGATTCCCGGACTGGCCCCCAACTGTCATAGTCCTCACTACCAAAGCACCACAATTTTCACCTGACTGCCCGAGTACTTTGAAATAACCCAAATGCAAAATGACACCGCAAAGATGATTGTATTGAAGCCATGTAATCTTCTGAAATATGATACATATATGGCAAGTAATGGTACCATCGGATATGGATAGCCGTCACAGCGTTAACATTGAATGAGTAGTATTATCATGATTATGATAGGACTTTTAATGCAAACGTTTGGTGAGAGGAACGTGGTACGTATATAAAAAGGCTCTATTTAACAAGTGTTTGAAAAAAAGAAAGTGTCGGAGAAACTTACCAGATATTGAACTGTCTGGCGACAGGAGCGAGTGATTCTAGAAATCCCTCGGTTGCAAACTTGGAGGCGCAGTAAACTTCGAGATAAGGAGTACCTGAGCCAGTGAAATATCAAGACACATCTTTTCAATAAATTACACATGTGCATTTTAAACTTGTACTTATTTGTGCATTTTAATTGATTTCATTCACATATGTTATCGCTGTTTTCTATACTGTAATATTTGATATTATGAAATTTATTTAAAACTATTGATCACAATACAAATTCGGAGGTAAATATTTGTATTGTGATCAAAAGTTTAAAATAAATTTCATATTAACTACCAATACAGATGAACTTTCATAGTAATATTTGATATTATTTGATTGATTGCAATAATGAAGATATCTTCTTGATTATGCTGGGCTTTCTAGTAAAACAAGTCCACGTTTCTGGACGTACCTGGTACCCAGTTCAAATCTTGAATACAAATTAGCAATGTTGTGTCTGTCTGATCAATGAGAGAGGACACATTCGTTTAAATTGTTATAACACAACCATAACATATGGTCTACTGTATTATGAAATGTGGATAGAAAACTATTAAGCTAACAAATAAAAGATGGGAAGCTCACAAATCTCTTGAAGCTGTGGGACTGTAATGCGGCGTTCCCACTGTCGTGCGATCCGTTACGAACGCCACGATTGGCCATTCGTAGCTGATCGTGGAACTTCTCTGAAATTTCAGGTTTGGATACGAGGTGATGCGAGTCGATACGTTCTGGTGCAATTTGGTGCGCTTGGATGCGATATGGTCACGATTGGTCAATATCAGGTGACACGATCTGTCACGATCTGGTCTCCCGTTCAGATACGATCATATACGTTCCGATAGGATTGTCCCTATTGAGTCCACGATTGGGTCTCGATGTGATACGATCATCACGATCGGGGTCCCCGATTTGGGACGATCGGGTACGTGCAGATACGTTCGGATACCTTCCGATACGTTCATCACGAACCGATGCGCTCTGTTGTGATATGATACGATTGTAGTCGCGATGTCTTTCACGATGAGGATCGAGAGTGATCACGAATTGAGGATATATATACAGCCCGACTGACCATGGGCTTTCTTGATTCTTGAACAATTCTACAGAGTGAACACTACAACCCACAACCATTGATGATGGCAGAAGTTGAGGATGATGGCAAAAGTTGAGGATGATGACAACGTGACATTTGCTGTATTACTGTATGCTTACCATATCGTCAGAGAGGAAGAAGACGAGCAGCAGCCAGACCAGCCACAACCCAACCACAAAGGGCCAGGAGATCTGCAGTCAGGCAGTGCTGATTGCGACCATGGCTCACAGAGGAGAGGAGAGGAGACAACAGCTTGGCCAGTTCTCCAGCCTCCTAGACACCAAATTGAGGCTGGAAGATTCAGTATCATTCCAAAAATACACAGGGTTAACACCACAGCTCTTCGGTGAAGTCTTGCAGAGGGTGGCCCCAGCAATCGAGAGGGAACTAACCAGTTTCAGGCAACCCCTCTCACCTGAACTGACTGACAGTGACATTGAGGCACCTTGTCTCTGGAAAGAACTATCGGTCCCTAATTGCGTATGCCCTCAGGTGTGGAGTGTCCAGCATCTCAGAGATAGTTCCAGAAGTGTGCCAAACAATTGTGCAAGCGTACAAAGATGAGGTGTTACGCCTACCTGTGACCCCTGAAGCATGGACAGCCGTAGCTAAGAGCAGATATGGAACATCCCCCACGCCATTGGGGCCCTAAAGAAGCCACACTACACTGGCAGTTTGTACTACAATTACAAAGGCTTTTTCTGATACCAATCCTGGTGATGGTGGATGCAGATTGCAAGTTTGTGCGGATCGAGCTTGGTGGAAAATGACACATGTCAGATGCTCAGATATTTGGCGACTCTGAGCTGTTCAACGGCCTGGAAGAGGAAGCCCTAGGACTCCCCCACCCTGCCCTCTGACTGCAAGCCATGATGACCACCAAGACATGCCCTTCTTCATCCTGGGAGATGACGCCTTCGCACTCAGGAACTACCTCATGACGCCATGCGGCACTTGTTGCTGCTGCTGCAAAAGAGGCCACATTTCTGGCATCCAACGTCTCAATGTGAGGGATCAAAAAGAAGAACTTATCCCACACCCACTTATCTGTGCTGTTCATGGCAGTAATGACATCTCCTCTTGACCCACTCTTCTTGGCGCGTTTCTTCAGCCGGCCCATCATGGTCCTCATGCTTGTGTACCATGTTTAAAGTTGCGCCACAGTAGTGTCTATCGTGGCAGCCTGTGCAGCCCAGGGATCCTCCTTCTGGGTGACATCCTTGAAACCCGCAAGGCGTTTGCTGTAGAGGACCTCATTTCTCATGAGGAACTCGATGATTTCCTCTTTTTGCTTTTCAGTAAAGGCAGACTAACTGTTTTGTTTTTCTCTTTGCTTTCTGGGTGGAGGTGGTCTCCTCTGCCTCCTCTGGCGTCTATTACCCTTTGGTGGCATCTCTCAAAGGCTTCAAAATTACAAGCAAGAGCAAGTTGACAGTGACGATGTGCTCGCTTTAAGTGTAGATCGCTGAATGAGGCGCATTCAATCTTGTCCGGTATATATACGGGCGCAAGATCTCATAACAGATCGTGAACGTCCGTGAAAAGCGTGACTTCCCAGCTAGCCACCTGATGTTGGGCCGATGTCGGAATTTGGTTGCCGGATGTCGGCATATCGCCGTTGGCTCGAGGTTAAAATGTCCGCCAGCCCAACATCGTCACGACGTCATTTTTGTGATATATTGGCATAACGTCATTTTCCGACAATGGCCCAACATCATGTCATGAGATGATGTTGGGCCATTGTCGGAAAATGACGTTATGCCAATATATCACAAAAATGACGTCGTGACGATGTTGGGCTGGCGGACATTTTAACCTCGAGCCAACGGCGATATGCCGACATCCGGCAACCAAATTCCGACATCGGCCCAACATCAGGTGGCTAGCTGGGTTATGGTATCTACTTGCATTTACTCGTATCTACTCGTATCAACTCGTATCTACTCGTATCAACTCGTATCTACTCGTATCAACTCGTATCTACTCGTGAGTCATTCGTGTTAAGTCGTGAACAATGGTACCCGACATAGCGTCACAGATCGTGACAGATCGTGGGAGATCGCATCACATCTTAACAGAGCGTGGTGTTTGTCTTGTCCAAGGTTGATCCCGATCACCACGATTTGGAAGCGCGATTAGATGCGCTTTGTTACGATCCAATACGATCCGATGCAATGATGACGATTGCTAATTAATCGTGTTGATCGTAGACATTTTTTGAACCGTTTCAAAAAATTCCTACGATCAACACGATTGCCACGACTGACCTTACGATCTGATAATATCTGATACGATCACCACGATTACTCCCACGATCAGCTACGAATGGCCAATCGTGGCGATCGTAACTAATCGCACGACAGTGGGAACGCCGCATAAGCTGAAATTACTATTGTATTTGATTATACCGTTTTATTTATCCGCATGCACATTTTCGCGGCGATCGGGCCTTTTACGGCCGATATCAGAAGGGGTGAGGGGATAAATGGCCCCGGCGGTATACATATAGACATGATAGAAAGACCTCAAATAGCCTTCTGGGGGTTAATAGTCAGTACTTACCTGATCGGCCTGCAATGCTTGTGATTGTTATGATCTTGCCCGCCTTTCTGTGTTTCATGTGAGGTAGCACGGCCTGCGTGAGTCGAATAACACCAATCGTATTGATATTGAATGTCAGGTCAATGTGACCACGTGACATGGATTCAGCCAATCCACTGATGGCAATCCCAGCGATGTTCACTGGAATATGTAAAATTGAGATGAACCAAATTACAAGCAAAATCTGTTATAATAATATAATTATAACGAATCCTTCATTATTTAATTTGGTTTAGTAGCACAAAAGTTTAATCTCAAAAGGGCCGGACTATTTGAGGCCTTTCTACGGGTGGTGGGGGTGGGGGGGGGGGGGGGGGGGGCATTATAGCCCCCATTATGATCTCGGCCGTGAAACAACTGATCATCGTGAAAATGTGGTAAAGTGCATAATAATACTAAATGGAAATTGAATATTTTGGAAAAATTCACCCATTTACATATTTACTGTAATTTATGAAAATAAGGTTAACAACTTTCGCCCATAAATCATAAATTGGTAATAATAAAACATTGGTTTTCACAACAATTATTCTTTAGACCATTTGGGGAAAATGGAATTGCCAGGTTATTCCTTATATGTTCTATTGTTTTTATAATTTCTTATGTTTTTGTTCGTTTGGTAACTATGTATTTCATTGTTTTTGTTGTTTTATTTTATTTCATACTTTCATTCAACAGTTCCGAGCCCCAAAACAAACACCTTCAATGAAAACAAAGCCAAATTACCAATGTTTCATCTATGTTTTAGGAAAATTATATTTAATTACATTTTGTACACAAATCACGAAAATGGGCCATTTTCGGGCTGACATGCAAAGACAAAAGGTCACGTGACTTCGTAACAATGTGTCAGATTTTCGTAAATTTGATTTTAAAATATGCGCATGCCTTGAAAGAAAAAAAATCCACGCAGCAACGGGGCGTCATACTCACGTGTTGTAAAGCAAACGGGGAAATCACGGGGGAGGCATATAATGGCATTCTTGCCTTATTCGGGTTAACGCATAATATGGCATTAAAGGGGTAGTTCAGTTTTGGTATAGAGGGCGCTGCACGAAATAATTTTGTTGTGAGATAATAAAAAAACTGAGTGTAAAATTTGAAAGAGCATACAATTTTAATTGCAGAGTAAACTTTATTTGATCAAAATCAGTTCAGAAACGGCAGAAATATCAATAAATATATCCGATCGGAATAAATCTGGGGCCCAGATTATTTTATTCGATGATTTTTCATTTAAAAAAAAAATGCTTAACACTTTTACAAAAATGTTCAAAAGAGGTTTTTAAATAGTTGTTGATTATCTCTCTATTTAATCATTATTTCAACAAAACATCACATGCATAATGGTTGAAACCAATGCTTTCTTAGAGAGCGCCCTCTTGTGTTTTAATGGCTCTTTTTAAAAATGATAACAGGCTTTTTACTTGGTCGTTTGCAATTTTCTATACCTTTTGAGCATGGTGGAGTTATAACTATCAGTTTGTAATGTTATTGTGCAGGTTTTGGTTACTAAAGCTCAGCCTTACCAAAACTGTACTACCCCTTTAAAGCATATATATACTATAGAATCTCAACCAATTATGATTGTGGTACTCAAGTAAACATCATAAAGTATTTAATAGCTACAATGAACGCCGTGATGCTATGTTCCATGTTGTCTCAGTATGAATAATTATACTTGTAATATACTAAAACATGATAATGTATACATACACAGTATATCGATCCTCCCATGCTCCTTAATGACTTCTTCGACCACGGTTTTAATCTGATCGTCTTTCGTGATATCGAGTTCTTTGATGAACACTGTCTTGTCGAGAGCGTCGTCCAAGGCAGCCACGAGGTCATCCTGTTCAGCGAAGGAGATGACGGTAGCTATGACCAGGAACCGCTTGTCGGGGTCCTTGGCGAGACGTACCGCCGTAGCCAACCCGATCCCTGCAGAGCTACCTGTCATCAGCACGATCTTAGGCGACGCCATTTTAACTTTCACATAAATAATATGAACAAAAGAACGCAACATATATAGGAGAGGTATAATCGGAATCATTCAACAAAAACTATTCACAATTTTAACGGTGTTCCAGCTACGTGCATACTTAGTAATGAAAAGCAGATTATGTTTAGTTATAATTTATGTTGAACCTGGAATATAAATGTTTAATCTAAAACAATATAAACCTCTTAGTCTTACCTATTTCAAACCGTCAGAATCAGATGCTTCACTTTGTTGTATTATATAAACATCCCTTTTACTAAAACAACCGAACTATTTTTTAAAATTTTGTTATAAACGGGTATTTGAACACTCTCTTCGTAGTTCATGTTTGTTATAAGTCCACTGTCCAAAGTCCAGAGTTACATGGCCGAAGCGTGGACCATCCAAGGATACACAATATGAAGTGCATTTTGGTACAACAAATAATCGTTCTTGAATCGTGTTGAAAGCTAGATCTATGTGAGTATAATAATCAACCGGTTATTATTGTTTTCTCTTGACCAATCAGATAGCTAGAATTTGAGTTGGTCATCATTCGATTTTAGGAGATTAAATACACAGAAAACAAAGTGTTGATTTTCAGTGTGTGTGATTTGTGTAAGGCAGCAGCCGTAAATACTTTTATCGATGTTACATGAATGGTCATTTCATGTGTAACTCGAATTCCAGAGTTCCGATTCAGTGTTCAAGAACAGACATCGATAGGTGCTCCAAAGTTCGATTGATCTTTAACCTATGCACCATTGATTGGTACATTCAGATGACAGTTTATTGGCACTTAATGCAGGCCATATGACCATGTCCGGACTGAATCAACAATGAAAACAATGAAAAAATATTGAATTGTAACTTATAACCGACCAGTGGCGTACCCAGGATTTTTTAAAGGGGGGGGGGGATGTTAGTTGAATTATAGAGAGAAATAAAATAAAACAACAAAAACAATAACATACTTTATAAAGGGATAGTTGAGTATTGGTCAAACTTAACTTTAGTTTAGTAACACAAACCTGCACCATTACGGTACAAAGTAATAGTTATAACTTCACCATGCTCGAAAAGTATACACAATTACAAACGACTAAGTAAAACCCTGTTATCATTTTAAAAAAGGGCCGTTAAAACTCAAGAGGGCGCTATTTACAAAAAATCATTGGTTTTAGCCTTTTTTCATACAAAATTGCGCATTTAATGTTTGTTAAAATAATGATTCAATAGAGATATCATCAACGACTTTTTAAAAACCTATTCTGATTTTTTTCAAAGTAGTCTTCGAGCATTTGTTGAAATTTGTATAAAAAGTCTAAATATTGCCGGTGAAGAACATTTTGAATAAAAATATATTTATGGATATTTCAGTCGTTTCTGAAACGATTTTGATCAAATAAAGTTTATTCTGTCATTAAAATTGTATGTTCTTTCGAATTTGACAGTCAGTTTTTCATTATCTTACCCAAAAAAAATGTCGGGGGCACTTCGGGAAATACCAATACTCAACACTACCTTTAAGTTAAAAAAACAGAAAAATACACAAGAAATTATTTAAAAAAACAATGGAAAACATAAGAATAACCTGGCTCTTCCAAAATTCTTTAATTGTATTATTATTCCAAATGTTATTAAAGGGGCCATGTAATGCGAATACATGTTGACTTCTATTTATCTTTATTAGTGTATACATCAAATATATTTTGTAAACTGTTAAACCGAAATATGTTTTGTTGATTTAAAAATATTTGTGCAATTATTTTGTTCATCTTGCTAAGGCAAGCCTATAAGCCCCACCTCTTAAAAAAAACTCTCTATTTATTTACATTCTGTATATGACCTCATCTGTCAATCACAACTCGGTTACTTGTATAAAGATGAATAATGCACCTTCGCCCAGGCTGAGCGCCTGCTCACAATAGTATCACATCTTCTTTGAATACACTTCCAACCCACACAATTTCAATTTCCATAGCAGTTGCTACATGTATTGTCAGAAAACCTCAACCATCATAAGGACAAGAAAAGCACTGATAAGCTATAATTGACACCACTGGTCAGTTTACATTAGATGGATTACATGTGATACTATTGTGAGCAGGCGCTCAGCTTTGGTGAAGGTGCATTGTTCATCTTATAAGTAACTGAGTTGTGATTGACAGATGAGGTCACTGAGACGTTTGGCCCCATGCAGGATCGACGTCTCTGGTTATACCGCACACGAGCAACCCTAGTTAAGCATTACCACGTAGAAGTCATCCAGTAGAAATCATCCAGTTATCAAGAATGTGTCGGGACACCTGCGAGCACTATTCCAGACTCGCCGTCACGACTGCTGAAGGGAAATATGTCATACAAAGAGCATCTGAAAACACAACTCTTCCCCTTTAAAGGGATAGTTGAGTATTTGTCAAACTTAACTTTAGTAACCATGCAAAACCTGCACCATTACGGTACAAACTAATAGTTATAACTCCACCATGCTCGAAAAGTATACACAATTACAAACGACAAAGTAAAACCCCTGTTATCATTCAAAAAGAGCCGTTACAACTCAAGAGTCAAATTAACTCTAGAGTACGCTAGCGCGAAGCACTAGCGTTCTGGGTCCTCCTAATACGGGACTGAAACTGAATATTGTTTTTGCACGCTAATTGTGCTTAAAATTATACATTATGATACGGTACTTACCACCGATTCATTTTCCAATATGTGATCCCAGTGGCGTAGACAGGTTCTTACACCTGGGGGGGATGATTTGCCGTTCACCGGACCAAGACCAATTTGTTCACGGCCGAGACCACCTGCCGAAATATTTCCAGACCAAGACAATTGATTGAAAGTCCTCTCAGTGGGGGGGGGGGGGGGGGGGGGGGGGGGGGGGGTTAGATGTTAAGATGGTCGTGACCAGGTGGGCCGGAAGCTTTGAGCCAGATGTGAGAGTGAGACATTGCAAGGAGCGAAGCGACCAAGCCCGAGGGAGTGACTGAGCGGGGGGAGGGTGTGGGAGGGGGTGTACCCCCTCCCACGGTAGGAAGCTTTTGCATTTTTGGACTTGAAATTGTGCAATCTGGTGGGGGGGGGGGGGGGGGGTTAGATGTTAAGATGGTAGTGACCAGGCGGGCCGGAAGCAGTTTTGGATTTGGGGGGGGGGGGCAAAACCTATGGGGGCTCACGATTTTGTGTGTGTAGGGGCTCATGCCCTACCACACTCACAGTGCTGCCAACTTTGAGCCAGATGTGAGAGTGAGACATTGCAAGGAGCGAAGCGACCAAGCCCGAGATAGCGAACTAACAGAGCGGGGGGGGGGGGGGGGGGGAGGGTGTGGAGGGGGGTGTCCCCCTCACACGGTAGGAAGCTTTTGCATTTTTGGACTTGAAATTGTGCAATCTGGTGCTTACCTAGATAGGAAATTCGGGCTTAACATTGACTGTATCTGGGTAATTGGTTATGATTTGATCGACCAGAAATTTTAAATATATTTTCACGAAGAAAACAAATAATTGACACACTAATAAATATGCACCCCAACACAGGGAGCGAAGTGACTGAGCGAGGGGAGTGTGTGGGAGGGGGGTGTCCCCCCCTCCCACGGTAGGGTGATTTTGCATTTTTTAGACTTGAAATTGTGCAATCTCGAGCTTACATAGATAGGAAATTCGGGTTTAACATTGACTGTATCTGGGAAAGCGTGTTATGATTTGATCGACCAGAAATATTACATATATTTTCACGAAGAAAACAAATAATTGACACTAATGAATATGCACCCCAACACAAACACAAATATTGTATTTATATTTAGCGTAATACACAGTTCCAACAT
>JBAMJV010008392.1:0-73022 GCA_037951105.1 Echinarachnius parma
CTGTGAGACTTTCAACTGTGTGCAAAGTTAGCGCAATGAGCACATTACTCGCTAATTATACTCGCTCATTACTCAGTCATATGACCATAACATTATCACACATAATATTCAGTGTATTAGAGAACATAATTACACATTTTATCAACTACCCTTCGTCAGTTTTCGCACATGGAAAAACAAAGTTAGAAAACATGTTTGTCGCCAGCATTGGTGCACCCTTATGGCAAGCCTTAAGGGAATATATTCATCTCTTGTAAATATATTCATCTCTGACTAAATATATTCATCTCTGATAAAATATATTCATCTTTTGAAATTATTTATATTCATATCTTTTTAATATTTTCGTCTTTTTTTCATTCATCTTTTTAATATATTCATCTATTCAATATATTAATTTTTTAAATATGTTTGTCTTTTGGATTTAAATTCGTCTTATTTTTTATTCATCTTTTTAATATATTCATTTATCAATATATTCATCTTTTTAATATGTTTGTCAGTTGGATTTATTCATCTTTTTAATAAATATTCATCTATTAATATGTTTGTCTTTTTCATGTATTAATCTATCAATATGTTCGTCTCAGCTTTATTCGTGTTTCATTCGTCTTTAGCACAATATATTCGTCTTTTACAAAATATATTCGTCTTTTCCAAAATATATTCATCTTTTACAAAATATATTCGTCTTTTCCAAAATATATTCATCTTTTCCAAAATATATTCGACTTCTCCAAATGGACACTAGATGGCGCTATACACCACTATCAACGCGCTCTGATCCCATCCACGCAGCAGAGCCGAGCCGCTGCGAAAGCGAACCATCGATATCGATGATGCGAACGTAGTACGGCCGCCCCGCCGGGCCTGCCTGTGTCAAGCTATAGCCAACAATAAGCCAGCCAACAATAAGCGAGCCAACAATAAGGATCTAAGCCAACAATAATTATAAGCAAATGATATATCGGATACACAGTTGAGAGTGGTTATGTTACGTACGTGCAGCTGATAAGCATTATGTTACGTGCTGCATAACTATTTCTGAGACCAGTGTCGTAGCGACCGGGGGTGGTGGGGGGGGGGGGGGGGGGTAGGGGAGGAGGGACACGTCCCCCCCCCCCCCCCCCCCCCAATAATTGTTGGGGAAAAAACATAAGGGGACATTTGTTGAAGAAAATAAATAAATACATATGGTGTGCCCCACCCCTAATAATGTTTGTGCCCACCCCTAATAATGTTTGTGCCCCACCCCAATAATGTTCGTGCCCCCCCCCCCCCCCCCCCCATCAGTCCAACCACGCTTCGCCCTTGTCTGAGACTAAAGAAGGGGCGGGATTTGGAGGGATCTCTGGGGAATGCCCCCTCACTCGTTTGATAGAGAAACTAGCAAGTGTCCCTGGCCCAGTCCACATAATATCATAGGTCCCAATGTACTAGCCCTATCACTAAAAGCAGAAAACGACAGATTGCTCCTAGTCTCCTAGAAATACCTTCGTGGGTTCCGATGGGGGTGGGGGGGGGGGGGGGGGCCTTATCGTGCTCATCAGTTTATAAATAAAGGTGGGACTCTCGGCCCGTTTTCTAGCCCAATACTCGATATACACTGAAAATGCGTAGTTTAGGAGCATAATTGACAGAAAACTAGAAATTGCTCCTTGATAAAACTTGGTGGGATTATTGAGGGATGCCCCCCTCATCAAATCTATCGAGAAAAAAGTGGAACCCCAAACCTAGGTTTACTAGCCCCACTCTTCGAAAGTATTATTACTAATTAGCCCAATGATCGATATACGCTGAAAATGCGTAGTTTTGGAGCATAATTGACAAAATAATAGAAATTGCTCCTTGATAAGACTTGGTGGGATTATTACGCCGCGGCGGGGCGGCCGACCATACTGCGTTCGCATCATCGATATCGATGGTTCGCATTCGCAGCGGCTCTGCTCTGCTGCGTGGATGGGATCAGAGCGCGTCGATCGTGGTGTATAGCGCCATCTAGTGTCCATTTGGAGAAGACGAATATATTTTGTAAAAGACGAATATATTTTGTAAAAGACAAATATATTGCAAAAGACGAATATATTTTGAAAAAGACAAATATATTGCAAAAGACGAATATATTTTGGAAAAGACGAATATATTTTGAAAAAGACAAATATATTGCAAAAGACGAATATATTTTGCGAAAGACGAATGAAACACGAACAAATATTGAAAAGATGAATATATTAAAAAGATGAATAAATCAAGAAGACGAATATATTAAAAAGATGAATAAATCAAGAAGACGAACATATTGAAAAGATTAATATATTGTAGATGAATATATTAAAAAGATGAATAAATAAAAAAGATGCAAATATTAAAAAGATGAATATATAATATTGAATATATGAATATATTTAAAAAGTTGAATAAATAAAAAAGACAAATATATATTTTTTTTAAATGAATATAAATAATTTCAAAAGATGAATATATTTTATCAGAGATGAATATATTTAGTCAGAGATGAATATATTTACAAGAGATTAATATATTCCCTTTCGGCTTGCCATACACCCTCAGTCGGTTTCAATTCCGTCACCTCAAATGACCCTTGTTATTTTTAGCTCGCGATTTGCCATTCATTTTACTGCATTATTATCTGACGTTGTTTTTCAATGGAGCGAAATATTGATTGTGAATCGGCAAGTCGAGTCTACCGTCTGCCGGCCGCGAACAAGTGAGTGCACATTGCATGCATGCATGCGCTATGTACGGTATAGTACGGTACTTTATAGGATTTTTAACGTTTACCGTGCCCACGTGAAAGTCTTGCGAATCCAGGGTACGGCGATCAAAACTCTAGGTGGTTGGACGAAGAATTAACGTGAAATATCGCTCTGAAAACTACAAGACAAGCTTAGTATTGGACATTTGGAGTTGGAGGACTGCCAGGAGGAAAAATGGGAGCGTATCTCTCAGAGCCAAACGTGGAAACAATCTCCGAAGATGGAGAATCGGATCGTCTTTCGTACGGTGCTTCGGCGATGCAAGGTTGGCGAGTGGCAATGGAGGTAATGTACATATATACTGTTTGTGTGGCGCAAAAAATACCTAGATAATACAGGGCTGGCGTGTGATTATTGACACGCCAACACGTGCATCGTTTATGTACTCTGTGCGACCAGGAAATTGTGTGAATTGTATGGCATAGCATTGGAATGAAAATACTGAAGGCTTGAAGCCAGTTTCATTGGGTTACTTTTTTCTTTTTGTGAAGCAACCACCGACTTATTTGTTATACAGTGCCAGGGCAGTGGCAGTGGGTCAGTGCAATACGAATGAATTGATTGACCTTGAAAGTTGAAATTGAATAGCTTGGTTGAAAGATAAAAATAAACAAATTAAATTAAAACAAATCAACTTTCTCAAGTTTCTGCATGACTGAATGAAAAACTAAAATCTTTATATTCATTGGAAAAAAAATACATGCTGATATTTTGGTTATAAATGTTTTTTTTTTTACAACATTGAGGATCAATTGTATGTTAATTAATGTATTGCAGGTGTCATTTGTATGAAGCACCTCTTGACCCCCGGGAAAGGTGCGTCATTGTACGAATGTGCGTCAGTCATCACCCTTTTACTAGTTTTATGAACCATGTCATGACGCACCCTCCGTCAGAAAAAGTGAAAAAGGAAACATTGACGCATATTTGAGTCAAAATTGTGACACACCATTTCATGAAAATGACCGACCCATGACACGTCATTTTACCCACCGGAAAGAAACCTCGCCAAATTACATCATACATGACGGTCCTAAGACTCCTATTGACGAACCTTGTGACGCACTCATGGTAAAGTGACTGACTATGATGCACACATGGGTCACTGTTGTGACTGACCTTTTGCTTCCATGACGGTACTGTACACCATCAATATATGGGAGTACATGACGCACCTTTCCCGGGGGTCAAGAGGTGCGTCATACAAATGACACCTGCATAATTCTGTAGGCATGAATCAAGAAAAAATAAAAGTGCTAAGTCCCGATACAAGACCGAAATACATTAACACATCTACACCATTTCCATGCCCGATTCATAAAATATCTGAATTCTTATGCTGTGCGCATACTAATTCTTATATCTCTGCCATCCCTGCGATACCGCATAGAACAGATTGTACCTGCCCTTTTCAGCCTTTGCGAGGCAGATTTTCACAAACATGCCCGAAGTAAAGAAAGTTGACATACATGTAGTACTCTATACTTTCTCAAATGCACGAGGCCAGGTACAAGTGCACTACAAAGTCCAAGTGGATGCACAATAGTTATGCAATAATCACATTCTTCAAAATTCAAGTCATATGGAATATCTGGAATTTGCTCATACATGTAATACATTGATTTCCAAGAAATTGACAACACAGCGAGTGATAAAGAAATGATGGCAAAATGAAAACAGGTGATGTACATGTAAGATCATGTAAGTACATGTACACAGCCACAAATGTAGGCGAATCGCCCTTACGGCCCCTACCCCCATAAGCTGGCCTCGTGTACCCACCCCCTTTGCCAAGCCTCCAAGCTACCTTTTTTTTTTGGTCTGTACTGGCCCATTAGGGCAAGTTAACTTGTTAAGTCATACATTTTGAATTTTAACTTGCCCCAATATAAAATGTATTTGCCTGCTTAGTTTCTTACTTTTAGATTAACACATGAAATAACATTGTTCTCTTTAACTTTGAACAATTATTTAGTTGCCCGATCAGGCAAGCAAACTAGACAATTCATGAAATTTTACTTGCCTGACACAAATTTGTACATTGTACTTGTCCTGGGCAAGTTGGCAAGTTCTAGTGTTAAAGGTGCACCTGTAATTGCTGTAAAGTGTAAGATATTGCCCAAAATTACATTTGAGACTTCAATCCTATACCAAAATCATTATAAGATATGTCCGAATGATGTGTGAAAGTTTCATTGAAAAAGAACACTGCTTTCCTGGTTAAAAAAGCGAAAATTTGCGTCAGCTTTTACAACGAATTACTGTATAACGTGTACATGTATGAGGTTTATGACCGTTCATTAACGCTCTTCAGCTGAATGATTATCAATGATAGATATCGCAACGCTCGAAATTAACATTTTTTGCTGGTGGCCCGGTCGGGCCAGTAAAATTAGTGTTTTTCTAATTTTGCTGGCCCGAAACTAAAATCTGCTGGCCCGAAAAAAAATAAAGAAAAACGTAAGTAAAATGAAGTATGGATCTGATACCGACTACCGAGTGATAGCTTTTTGTAGACTTTAATACAAGTCATTAATATGTGAATCATTGATAATATCATCCTAAAAACCCCAGCCCTGATAAAATTATATATGAAAGAAATGGACTTATCTTGGGGTGACCAAATGATGGAATTTAGGAAGTTTCAATGTACGATTTTGAAGTTTGATAGTACCTACAATGTACTAACACAAATATACATGTGTGGGACTGGGCTATAACCATTTTCTTTTGAACAAATTCGGAAATCTTTATTGCATTTCTAGAGTAATATAATATTTAGAAACAAACAAATTCATACCTTCTTATGATTATTCCTTCATAATTCATGTCAAACTTTATAAATCATCTGGAAGAGGAATTAAAACCCTATTCTTGCCGATACAAATCATGCCATACGAGTTTTATTGCAAGCACAGTGAATGAGTAGTATGCTTGTGTACTGTATTGATTATTTGAGTGGGCAGCTGGTGCACTGCGCTGCATGCACTGTGGTGCTCATTATACTTCCTGCCTAGGCCTATGCACACACGTGGTTGGCAAAACAGCAGAAGTATGAAGTAGTTGTAGTTTACCGATCACACACCCTCTGAAAGTAGTTTAAAATTGATTTCATTTATTATGCAAGTTGAAGGGAGGATGTTCATATGAGGCAACAGCAAAAAACTGAGGGGGGGGGGGGGGGGGGTGGGTGGCGGGGAGAACAATGCCTTGTTTATGTTTATGAACGTGAAAAGTGCGCTTTGCGACATTTGCCTCAAGAGAACTCTTGAGGAAAATGTCGGAAAGCGTTCTTATTTGAACATTTTTTACTTCTTTTTGCTTCCTTTTTAAATCACAATTCAAGTGTTTTCTGTATGGTATTAAATTTGCAAACATAGACCATTATTTTCTGCACCATGGTTTCAACATTTGGTGTCCCGATCGGGCCAGCAAACATGGGTAAAATGATTTTTTTACTGGCCCGACAACAATTTTTGGTGGCCCCGGGCCATCGGGCCTGTGCTAATTTCGAGCGTTGGATATCGTCATAAGCCAGACAACACGGTAGAAGAGCAATGTGGAAGCTCCAAGTAATTTTCGTGGAGTTGGACACTTTACTGGTTTCACTTTAAGTGTTGAACCCTTTGCCCACTGAAATTTGTTTTAAAATTGCATTTGTAACCAATTGGTAATAAACAAAATGGAAATTTACCATATAAGGTTACAAGTACATATCTTTCTAAACGGGGGTTTTCCCCTCTGCTTTACAGGGTAGTCATCTGGTGGGATTCATGATAATGATCATTTCATAAACGTTTCCACACATCGTCTATTGAGAAAGAGAAGGTCGCTAAGTCACTTTTTGTACATGTACTTAGGAGATAATCATGGTCAAAGTTGAAGAGTCCTGTAGCAACGCTCGAAATTAACTTTTTTTGCTGGTGGCCCGATCGGGCAAGTAGAATTGGTATTTATCCAATATTGGTGGCCCGAAACAGAAATTTGGTGGCCCGAAAAAACAAGGAAAAACAAAAGAAAACAGTGACCGGTAATCTTAGCTTTTCATAAGAATTAATTAATGAAAATAACATCTAAAATCACCACCCTGATCAAAAATCCGTAAAGGAATATATAAACCCAACATTGAATCAGTAAAAGGTAATTTTGGAGTGATGAAATGTTACAATTTCAGCCCTTTCTCTGTGCGATTTTGTCAACTTACAAGTTGAAAGTTGAAATTATACACAAAACAACATGCATGGGACTGAACTGGAACTCTCACAAAATTGGCATGAAACATCTACAAAAGTACAAAACTAGATAAAACAAAATCTGTACTACCTTATTATGAGTCCTATATTTGAAGTTCTTTCAAATTATGTGATGCTTTGAAAGATAATAAGGCCTTTCTGGCTTTCTTGCCCAAACGAATTGGCGCAAATTGGACTGAATTGAAGACAAGTCAAAGCATAGTTGCAGAGTTGACTAGACTGTGTGTGGCTATGCGAATTGCTGTATTAAGCTGATGTACATACCGTCCCCATTTATAATACATGGGGCCGGGCCAGTACAAGGTACCAGCATGTGTGTACACTTCTAGTTCTACTTGTATGCACTAGTAGTAGACTGGTAAATCAGTCTTTCTCTTTGTTGTTTGTCTCCCCAAGACGTCATAATTTTCATAGGCACCTCCAGAACGAGATGAATTTTTCTGTCTAATCACGCACATTTCTCCAGATTATCGCCGTTATAGCAGATTTGCGCTCGCTATTTTGTTGATTTTTTCCACTGATTTCATTTGTTTTTTATGCCTGGTTTTGGCGATGTTTGAAATGTCAAATTTTCAGATTTACATTAGGAAATCTTACTGGCCCAATCGGGCCACTAAAATAGAGCAATTATGATGTTTTGGTGGCCCGACAGAGATTTTTGGTGGCCCCGGGCCATCGGGCCTGTGCTAATTTCGAGCGTTGCCTGTAGTGTAATCAAAGATAAGCTTGTTTGTTTTTGATGAATATTCCCAGTTCTCCCACATGTAAAAACAATAATTCGTCGGTGATATCACGTACCGGCGAATGTTTGATTCTGCGCGCTAACGAGATTTCGAGAAAAGCGCGTTTAAAGTTTCCCAACTTCTTCTATCATAAAATAAACAGTTTTAAACATAATCAAATTGCAATCAAAGTTCGAAGGTGACGAGAGAGGAATATTCTCTTCAATATGACCCTGAAAATAACCTACCTTAGGCTCTCGATTCTGTGTAATATCACTGCATAGATCGTTCGTTCGCATTGAGCAGTTTGAATCCAGGACTCTACGTACCGACGAACGATCTATGCAGTGATATTACACAGAATCGAGAGCCTAAGGTACAGTAGGTTATTTTCAGGGTCATATTGAAGAGAATATTCCTCTCTCGTCACCTTCAAACTTTTATTGCAATTTGATTGTTTAAAACTGTTT
This sequence comes from Echinarachnius parma, assembly GCA_037951105.1. NCBI lineage: Eukaryota > Metazoa > Echinodermata > Echinoidea > Clypeasteroida > Echinarachniidae > Echinarachnius > Echinarachnius parma. Next base: position 8,223 of record JBAMJV010008392.1, read on the forward strand.
ATTTTATGATAGAAGAAGTTGGGAAACTAAAAACTTTAAACGCGTTTTTCTCAAAATCTCGTTAGCGCGCAGAATCAAACATTCGCCAGTACGTGATATCACCGATGAATTATCTGAGCTTTTGGCATCTCATAGAGAAGGCTCCGACCTACAGTACAAGATGGTATGCAAAACTCTATTTTGGCAAAAAATTGACACACGCCCTTCTTGCTCTCACATGATGACATAATGTAGGTCACGGCATAACCTCCTCCATTTCCCCACCTTTCCTTGAGGTGCAAATTGTGTCACAAGTTCTTACATGTAGATGCAAGTCAAGTTTCAATGGAAAGAGAAAATCTTTACCATTAGGGATGCTAGGAATTGATTGTTCTCTCTAATATTATGGGTGGCCCTGTCAGCAGTGTCAGGGCAATGTAAAATAATGAGATCTGATTTCAGCGGAGTGTCACTGGAAAAAGTATTAGATCATATTTTATTAGTGATGCTAGAAATGAACTTCTTTGTTTTTCTAGTGGCCCTGTGTCACATGAGGCAAGTAAAATCATGATTGTTCACATTTTAGTGACCTGTGGCCGGGCCCGAGAGCACGATCATGACCCAGGACCAGCCCTAAATGTAGTTCCACTGATCTCTAGATTATATGCTTGTGTAATCCTTTACGGTTGAATGAGTAAGGGCAGGTGTGTGCTCTGCTCCGCCGTCCCAAGGAAAAAGGCAGTATCTACACGATTCAGCATTTTCTAGAAACTGAGATATTGACCCTTTTGTGTTTTTGCCACAGCCGCTCGGAAATAATAAACTTGTGAAGATAACTTCAGTGTGTGATTAAAGGCTATATAGGGGTCTATTTTTCTTCATACATGAACAATTGAATTTTTCGTTTAATTTTGAGATTTTCATGAAAATGTAGATACTTTGGGAAAATCCCTGGTTCGTAACCGATTTCCCCAAGGAAAAAAGCAGTATCTACATAGAAATTCGGAGGGTGTTGAATTATGCCTTACGTTATGGATAAACCAATCGAAAATGTTTCGGCATATATTCTGTATGTACTATTAACATACTTTAAAGGGAAAAAAGTTTGACTAATTAAAAAGCGCCCTCTCTAGGCGAGTCACACTTTTCTTAAAAAAGGGACTTATTGGCCCATATTTCCGCAATGAAAGGAAATACGAAGCATGAATTGTATTCATTAACCACGCAAAAATGATTGTTTATCTTCATTTGTTATGAAAGTGTATGAGTTAAAGTGAAAACAAAACTTTGTTGATAAAGAGCGCCCTCTCTTATCAAGTCTGAAGTTACTTTAAATATGGAATAATGCATGTTACAGTCTGTGCATTGTGTGAATGTGGCAGAGGTACACGCACTTTCATGCATACTTGAATAGCCTTTGTCACAAACTCTGCGCTTTATAGAAGAATGTTGGTCGTATTGCAAAATGCACTTTAAGTTAAATTTGCTTCAATGTTTTGTGCTTCACAATTCATATAAGTAATGAAATTTGTTTATACAAGATATAACTATTATAAATGCGCATTATTCATATTGTCTGCTTATAAATAATGTGTTTGTCTTGTGGCGAGACTAGCTGTGTAGAATCTGCTTTTTTCCTTGGGGAAAGTGGAGGTTGACTGTAGATACTGCGTTTGAGGGTTGGGAAAAAATGGTGTTCCCAAATTTTTTTCAGAAAACTGAATGTATCACATGAAAGAGCATTGTTTATTGAGTATTTTTCTGCAAAAAAGTGAAAATCAACACAAATGTCAGATACTGCGTTTTTCCTTGGGAGGGCAGTGCTACGGTCTGTTGATTTGTATGTTATTCTAGCATATTGACATTGATGAGTTAGAGCCAATGATGCTAATTACCATGGTAAATGGGCGGGTGTGTGCTCTGCTACGGTCTGTTGATTTGTATGTTATTCTAGCAAATTGATAGCTGAGTTACACGTAGATGCTAATAACATGTACCATGGTAAATGTCGCTGTTCCGTTATAAGACCCCTGCCCCCTGAAACCTGAATCTGCTAGAAATCAACTTTCTTTACGGGTGGCCCTGTCATGCAAACATGCAATAACAATTTTCTGATTAAATTTAAAATTGACAAAGGATGAGAATTAACAATGCTTGATATTAACTTTTTGTTTTAAATATTCCCCGTGAGGCATAATTTTTCATATCTTGGTGACCCAAAACCTGAATCTGATGGGCCTGCTTATATTGTTTTAGTTATTATAAGAGGAGGAAAAGTTCATTGATCACTTTGAATTCAATTCAAATTAATATCATTCGTAAAAAAAATCAAACTAAACTCAAAACAATTATGATTTCAGGAAAGTTTATTGAGTTTCGTATTCCAATGTTAATCATGAGTCAGTTTTTGGATCACTTAAAATTCAATTCAAATCACGATCAATCATAAAGAAAGTAAATTTCCATTGAGTACAGTAATAGGGAAAGAACAAACTGAGTTAGTCAGCTTAATTTTGTATGAATCCTATGCGCATCATGACTTGGATTTTTTGTTAAATGCTAAATAGCTTTTTGAGTGTTTGTTTACAAAGTATACCAAAACTATACTTCTAAGTCTGGATGAAAGACTAGGGTAGAGGAAGGGGAGGAAGCAATTGTCTGGCAAGTGGAAATTCAAGTTATTACCTCATGTGTGTGTGCGTGTGTGTATCGTGTGTGGGTCTACTCTTCTGTCCACCACAGATTTACAAACACATTAAAGGGACTGTATACATTTTGTTGTCATGGACTGGTCTGACGGGCCCAACTGGGCATCGAATCTGTAAATCAGTAATCGTGAAAATAACATTTCATTTTTATGAGGCTTTTTTTCTTTCGAATAAATTTTCTATGATTTTAGGCAGCTTTTTTGGCATTTTGATGCGTCAGTGATGCTTCAGAGTCCAGGGCCCTGTAACAAAGATTTATGATTAATCGTATGTTTAATCAATTGATTGTACGATTGATTTATTGATCGTACGATCAATTTATTGATCGTACGATCAATCGTACGACCAATTAGTCGATCGTACGATCAATTGATCAATCGTACGATTAATTGATCAATCGTACGATTAATTTGTGAATATTTATGTTACGGGCCCAGATCTTTTTTAGCTGATAGGCAATTTGGTTCTAGCTGATCTACATGTAGGCAATTTGGTTCTAGCAGCTCTGCTGTAGAGTGTAAACATACTCGAGACAAAAAAATAGAGGAGCTCAGAGGATGTAGACATTTCCCTCAGTGAGTGAGTGAGTGGCGCTAGGCAGCCCCTTTAAGATGTGTCACGCCATTACAAAAAAATGAAATACAAAATGATTTAGGTCTGGTGATAATAATTCTCCTTCCTTTACTGACAATTCATCAGGGACCCCAGACTCTGAGAGTGTTGTTGTTTTCATTTCCTCCAGTTCTAAATATTGTTAGGGCGATCAAAGTAAGGAACCATGTTGACTTTAAACAAGGAAATTATTTTTAGAGAGCTCTGTTTTTTAACAACAGTATTTTTTCACAAAGATTGCTCATCAAGATTTAACATTACATGTATGTGTGGAGATGCAGCTAATGTACACTATGGTTTGCCATTTTAGCCTCTAGGCTACTTTGTGTGTACTGCATAAATAACACTGCATCACCATGTATTTTGCACTGAGCGCAAGCCGCTAGGTGTTTGCAAGATGGCTGCGAGCCAGCGAAAAGATTAATATTTTTTATTTCGGGGGCTCCTTTTCGGGGGCTACTTTTCCAACTTTCGGGGACTACTTTTATCATCTCGGGGGCTACAAATTTCTGGGCTCTTTTTCGAATTTCAGGGGCTACTAATAAGCTCTAATGCTGTAAGTGATCATCTGATAAGCATTTGATCATGATTCAAACAGAAAATCAAAACAAAAATCCTCAAAATCTTCGGGGGCTCTTTTGGGCATTTCGGGGCCGAATTCGCCCGCCACCCCCGTGTATTTTTTTCGCTGCTGCGAGCATCTGATTTTCAAATCCGAACCGGCCTCAAGTCTTGACCTTGACATTATTTATTTTTTATCTCCATAATTAGGGAGACAGAACTTGTAAAATCAAAACCCATTTCATTAGGGAGACCAAAACCCAACAAAAACCAAAACCCATTTCATTCTTCTGTTACTATTTACAAGCTCAACAACAAGGTACATACATACATGTACAAGAGAATTGTGAATGCTTTATAATGTTTTGCCTAAAGATTACACAGTTAATGGAACCGTGTACAAAGTGAGTGCAATGAGTTAGTGAATACCACTTTGCATTTTTGCTCATTACTTGGCCATACATATATAACATCCATTTAACTTGAAATTTTTACACAACACCCAGTGGACATATCGGATAACAACAATATACATTGTATCAACTACTCATCACTTTTTGCACATGTCAACAAAGTTACTAGATCCCTTTAATGTGATGTACACTGTACATGTACAGTATATTGGAAAATTTGGACTCGTACCAAGCATTGCATTGTAGTATCGATACGTCACCACAGATGTGTACAGTATGTATGATGTGTTGGACCTAGACAAACTTCATGTACATGTAGGTCTTGTCGATGGATGATATAAACAGGAAATTCAAAGTCTGTTTCATAATAGATGCTGTCTGGGCCGATTTCAAGGTATACGCGTGGGAAGATATTTTGTGCAACGGGACGATGTAATTGAAACGTTCGTTCATGAATGCTACTTTATGTAGGTACAGTACTCCAAAATCAAAATGACTGTGTACACTGTATCTTCAATGATCAACATTTTGCGATTAAATTACAATCAAACCTGTGTAACATAGACTTGACCACCTAAGCCAAACGAAGCAAGAAAAGCAGCCACGGATGACAGGTGACCATTGTAGACAGGTCCCATAACATAATTTATCGCCTCAGGATATCATTTGTTGTGGCCACTATGTACATGTACATGTAGGCAGGTTGGCTGGTATCAATTGTTATAGACAGTTGTCTGCTAAGACAGGTTTGACTGTAAATGTTGAAATCCATTCACTGCATCAGGACAATATATAATGGAATTATGTAAATGTTTGTTCAAAGAATCATGAATGCCAAGGTACATGTACTCCAAAAATCAAAATTTGTACACTGTAATGACTGGTATAAAATGGGCAATTCCAAGCAAAGCGTCATGGCGTTATCAACAGTTTACCCTATTGCCATTTGAATCCTGCAATACATGTGGCTACTGCAAGTATTTCAGTACAATTTATTAAATATGAGATCATAAATACATGGTACATTGTAGTCATACATGTACATGTGCAACAACCTTTATTTTGTGGTAACACTGACATTTTGTCCACATTTGCTTTGAATTTACCCATGGATGTACAATTTAAAACTAAAGCATCAACATTTTGTGTCATTTGTGAATAAATTACTGTAATTTCATTCATGAAATTGTATGACTGTCATTTATCATTATTCATTGTTTGAAGTGGTAATTGGAGCAATACATTCATGTATGCACTTGAGGCTATTATGACTTTGCCTTTAACGAGCTACATACTGTACATGCATGTACACAATATCACACTGACAAGAATATTGGACTACATTGGTTTGGATCATTGGAAACACTGCAGAGATTACTGTATGTGCACATGTTATTGTACAATGTACATACAATGTAGGGGAAGGTCACAGGCTTTCTAAACAGTAGCCTGTGCTTTACGATGTACATGCACATGTACTGTAACTGTCATCGAAGCATTCAGTGGTGACTTGGGGAGCCCTATTCATGATCGCAAACCACACCAACATTACCAATTAAACATGAACTTCTACTAGTATACTGTGCAGTACATACATGTACATGTACAATGTACATCAATGCTATAAATAAATTAGCTTTTTGGCCTTGTAGCCCAGTCAGGCAAGTAAAAAAAACAAGACACGTGTCAAATTCTAGTGGCGCAAAACCCGAGTGTGGTGGCCCAAAACAAAGAAAAACATTAACGTCAATTAGGCCATGAAAAATAAATTGTTGGATTGGCGTAACCCGCCCGACCCTAAAAATACCGCCGACCCTAAAGGTTTTTTCTGATTTTTTATTTTATTTTTTATTAAACAAATTATTTAAATTTTTTATTTTTTTAAATTTAATTTATATTTTTAACTTTTTCCAATTGCGATATGTGTTATGTGTGTGTTATAATGTGCTTTTGTGTATTTGTGGAAATCCTGCAAAAAAAAAACAAAAACAAAAAACCTACCTACCTACCCTAATTTTGGGTTGCCCGTTACTCCAATCCCAACATTTTTTTTTTTGCCCTATGTTATATTTGGTTGCCCATTCAGCCCAGTGGAATCATCATTGAAAAATATCAATACATGTACATGTAGGCTTATAGTTATAAGGAAGCCATAACCGAAGAGGTAAATTTCCTTGTATGGGGAAAGTACTCGGTATACATGTAATTAGTACTGGTTTTGTATTAAAAATTGGTTTGGTTCCAGATGGACCAATGCCTGAAAATTAAAATTTGAATGTAAATGTAGCACCCTGATATGTCGAAACAATTGGGTCATACATTGCCAAGGTCTGACATGAAGAGCAGGATATATTTTTGACAGGAAAGCTATGATATTTAAAGAAGGAATTTCCAAAGTGGTGTGGGGGAAACTACATGTACCATGGCACTGTCTGAATACTGCATACTCAGTGTTGTAGCTTGGTCAGACAGACAGGGGGGGGGGGGGGGCGGGGGGGAGGGGGAGGGGTCACACTTTATGTTTGTATTTATTTTATTAAGGATTTTGCCTTTTAAATGTTTGTATCATTTTGGTCAAATTATTAGTATTAGGGGGTCACATGGAGGGGGGGGGGGGGGGGCGGGTCACACTACATGTATATGTCCTTATTTTATAAAACAAGCCTTCACACTAAATTTTTGTCTAAATGTTGACATTTTACTAGCACCAATATCAAATAAACTTGCCCTCTTACTTCTAGATGAGATTTACACGTACAAAATTACATTGTTCTCTCTGACATAGCTGAACAATTATTTAGTTGCCCGATCGGGCAAGCAATCCAGACAATTTATGACATTTTACTTGCCCGACACCAATATTGACTTGCCCCGGGCAAGCGGACAAGTGCTACATGTAGTGTCGAGTCCCGTATAAAGGATATTCTCCTGACATCGTTTTTGTCACATAATTAGAGAGGGCACATCATGCCGTCCCTGTAGCCACTCCGCCGGTAGAAGCATCACATTGGGAAAGGGAAAGAAATTAGTTGACCATTTCCAGTCTAGACGGAGTGGTCTCATGTTACCTGTTGCCATGACCTCAAAGCACCCCCCCCCCCCTTCCTCGATACTTCAGCTAGACCCATTTTGTTTTCTATTCTCATATGCAAGCCTCCTTACTAACATTTATTTTTACTTGCCTGTTTACGCAAGTAAAATCATGAATTTTCAGTTATTTTTCACACTTTACTTGCCCCCCCCCCCAAGGTCCCAAAATAATGTGAAATAAAATAAAAAATTAATCAAGCTAGGGAGCTTGATCTGTTTGGAAAATTTATCGCATAAATGTACGAGATGAGATTTACACAAAAGGAATTTATTTTTCTCTCTTGTAATTGATCATAATGTTAGAAATCTTACACAGTTTGGTTTTGATTAATTCAAATGATGAATATTTGTCTATATTTGTTTTTCTGTCGACAGGATTCTCACAACTGCATCACAAAGCTAGATGATGACACATCCCTCTTCGCAGTCTACGATGGGCACGGAGGTAAATAGTTATAATAATAATAATAAATGATAATAATACAAATATTAATAATAATACAAATATTAATAATAATACAAATATTAATAATAATATTAATAATCATAATAATAATAATACATTCAATTTATATACGTGTATAGCACTATAGCACATACATGTATATCTCACAACTGCATCACAAAGCTAGATGATGACACATCCCTCTTCGCAGTCTACGATGGGCACGGAGGTAAATAATCAGTGTAAAAAATAATATTTTGATCACAGAGCTATATTTTAAAACTTAACCCATTCAGGACTGGTCACAAAAATAGTCAGGCATGGGTCTATGGAGAATACATGTTATAGCCAGGGCTCGACACTAGCACTTGCCCGCTTGCCCGGGGCAAGTACAAATTGGTGTCGGGCAAGTAAAATTGCATAAATTGTCTAGTTTGCTTGCCCGATCGGGCAACTACAGTAGTTTTTCAACTTTGAGAGAAAAATGTAATTTCATACATGTATGTAAATCTCATCTAAAAGTGTCAGGGCAAGTACATTTTCTGTTTGGGCAAGTAAAATATGATTTACCTTGCCCAAACGGGCCAGTAGAGGAAAAAGTTGGTGTGGAGGCTTGTTATAGCAAAATCAGTTAGTCCTGAACGGGTTAAGAGAGAACAAAAATGAATACAAAAATGTTCATATGTGACCTTACACCACAAAACGACCGTTATGTCGCCGTGGTAGTTTGTCTGTTATTAGCTGATATAGCCAAATTTTGTTTAAAAAATGAAATTCAGGATTTTGGTATTTCCTGAATGAGGGTATCATAATCTACCTTCTGTGAAATTTAGAGCGTCAGAAATCATGTTTAAATATGATTTTTAATCAAATAAATATGATCAGATTACAGTGCTTGAATGGACGCCGATCTTTGAAACGGCCCGTTTTCTCCCTAACTTTAAAACTGATGCAGCCTTGTTCCAAATCTTGGCTGCTCATTTTGAGAGGGTTCGCTTCGTTCAAATTTGACAAATTAAATACCATTTTAAAGGTATTGACTTTTACTTTACTGTCATGTAAAAACTAGCACAATCATTTTTCTTGACTTATTGGTCGTTTTGTGGTGTGAGGTCACATATTAGGGCTATTTTGGTTGCTCACAAGGGCTATTTTTGTCTTATTTGTTTTTAATGAATTTTTTATTCTAAGACATTGTACAAAATTATTATAAAGATCCCATTCTGTACTGAAAACACAAGCTGCCATTAAGGAATCTTCTAATATAGTTACTATCTGTCTTAGTAATTTTGGCCTCTGAAAAAGATTCTGCTAGGATAGAACATTTAATAAGCCCTATAGTGACTCTCTTTTTTTCAATTTTGCTGTGACATTTACCTTTCTTACATGTATAATGTGGTTCTGGTTATTTTATTTGTTTTAGGCGCGGAGGTAGCGATCTAAACAGCACAACAGTTTCCCAAACTATTGAGAGAGCTGCATTCTTTCAAAGATGGGAATATCAAAGCTGCCAGGCATCTTCTATGATCAATACTCTTTGTCTTGATCAACTCTGCTGTATAACATTTACTTTTCTACAAATGTCATTCTTTTTAATTTTTATTTAGGAGCGGAGGTAGCGATCTACGCAGCACAACAGGTCCCGAAACTATTGACAGGTCTGAAGTCTTTCAAAGATGGGGACATTGAGCTACCCTCATTGAATCTTTACGATACTGTTTGTCTTTAACAATCTTTCTGTAAAATGTACTTTTCTTCTAACATCATTCTGGTTATTTAATTTGTTTTAGGGGCGGAGGTCGCAATCTACACAGCACAACAGCTCCCTAAACTACTGACAGATCTACAGTCTTTCAAGGATGGAGATATCTAGGCTGCCCTGAGAGAATCTTATGATTAAATGATACTGTTTGTCTTGATCAATTTTGCTGTAACATTTATTTAATTTTTTTAATTTTAACCTTGTTTTAACCTTATTTTGTTCAGGAGCTGAGTTCACGATCTACACAGCACAACAGCTCCCTAAACTACTGACAGACCTAAAGTCTTTCAAGGATGGGCATATAGAAGTTGCCATATAAATTGAATCTTTTACGATTCCATTTATGTTTACCAATTTTTCTGTAACATTTACTTTTCTTCAAATGCATTTTTTAAAATTTGTAATTTTGTTTAGGTGCGGAGGTTGCAATCTACACGGCACAACAGCTCCCTAAACTACTGACAGATATACAGTCTTTCAAAGATGGGGACATCGAGGCCGCCCTTAGAGAATCTTTCATGGTGTTCGACGCTTCACTCAAGACCAAAGCCATTATTGAGAAACTGAGGAGGATAGCTGGGGTAGAGGCAGAGGAGGAGAAAGAAGGTATGATATAGTTTTGCAATTTAGAAGGATATTTCGTAAGCAGGGCTGACACTAGCACTTGCCCTATTGCCCGGGGCAAGTAAAAATTGGTATCGGGCAAATAAAATATGATAAATACCCTTGTTTCCAGTTTGCACGATCAGGCAACAAATTTATTGGTCAACTACATGTATGAGAGAATAATGTAAGTCCTTGGGTTTAAATCTCCTCTAGAAGTAAGCGGGCTAGTAAACTTTCTGTTTTGGAAAGTAAAATTTGAAAAGTTATGATTTGACTTGCCCGGGCCACTCGCATACCTGCCAACTGTTCCGATTTATTCGGAATATTCTGATTTTCTGAATTTTTAGGACCTTACAAATCGGAATATTCCGATTTTTCAAAATTCTGAATGACCCCCCCCCCCCCCCCCCCCCCCCCCCAATTTTTTAAATTTTATTTATTTTTATTTATTTATTTAATTTTTTTTTTTTTATTTATTATTTTTTTTTAAACATCTTTTTGCATGATCGGAAAGCGCCAGAAACGTACCAAACATGGCATAATCAGATAGATCACATCATGATAATCATTTATTAGACCCTTGAGCAGTGTAAACGATGTAAAAAAAAAAGAGCCCCCGTGAGCCCCAAAATAGCCCTCGTGAAAAATTTCACGAGGGCGTTTTTCTCCCTCAAATTTTCAGACCCCCGAAAGTGGGTACAGATTTCTGAATTTCAAATGTTGGCAGGTATGCACTCGGTGAAAAGGTTAGTGTAGAGGTTCGGCGTAAGAATAAATTCCACACTTACTTTTGATGCTTTACACAAGAACAAAGCCATTATTGAGAAACTGAAGAAGATGTAGTCGGGTCCGAGAAAGGGGAGGAGGAAGAAGGTATGAAATAGTGCTGTGGAGAAAAGGATCATCGTCTGTAAATGTTTTAGTTATGGTTTGCTGTTTTTTCGAAAGACTATTTAGTAAACATACGACTCATGTTTGCCTTTTTGTGTTTCACTCGGTACAGCGCCACATTGATTTTTTTGTTACTAACCCATTTGTGTAAACTTTGTACGATCATGAAGTGCAACATTTTCCTTGCCCGAATAGACAATTTAAAGGGTACCACCACCCAAAAATATTATTCTTATTAAAGAAAGGTAACAATCATCTTTAGCATTCCACTCCATCAACAAGTTCACAAAAATATGTTTCCAGAAAAAATATTTAATTGGAAAACGCATCACCACTCTAAGGCATGCGTTCATGCGGTCTGAATTGCGAAGACTAGCGGTGTGCAGAGCAAACGAATCGCCCGGGACTCTATTGTCTACAAACGTATGCGTGAATTGCATTGGCACACTCGCAAATGTCCGGCCCGCATGGAACCAGAAAATAGCAGTGGTTCCGTAAGTGGTGGAAATTAATTGCTTTGTTTATGAATTACACAACCCTTTGTAAGATGTTGGGTATCTATTTGATATCACAAAACGGTACCAAAATATATAATAAAGTGTTGTTCTTTGCCTGGTGGTCCCCTTTAAACACCAGCAAAATTAATATGAAACAAAAGAAAAAATACTTGCACAATGTTAATGTTCAATTTAGTTAGCCCTCATTAAAAGATGTTATTTCCTTTAGCAGGCTTTGATTATTTTCTATAGTACATGTGTACTTTGTTTTTTTGCTCTATTTCCTTTTTGGAAATTTTTCAAAAGGAACTGAATCAACATTGTGACTGATTAAAAAAGTTCCTGTTCATTTTTAAACTAAAATTGTTTACTTGTGAATTATATTTTATTTTTGTCTGTGTTTTTCTTTGAACAGAGGATGGTGAAACAGATGCCCTCCTGGAAGAGGCTGAACTCCCACTAGAGCAGCTGGTAGCCCGCTACTGTACACACCCGTCCAAGACCCAACGTTCCAAACTCAAGCAGTCGCACCCCAACGACCTCCTCTCCCCGGTCATCCACAAGACGCAGCCGCGGTTCCCCCTCACGGTCGAGAACGGGTCGCTGCAGGACGGGGAGGGCCCCGTGCCGAACAAGACTGTACCGTTTGACAGCGAGGGGGACATCGTGCCAAAGGCAACGAAGAAAGAGGAGGGAAGCGGGGAGGGCGTGAACGGTCCCGGCGGCGATTGCAAGAAGGAAGGTGAGAATGGGATGGACAGTGATGATGACGAGGATGAGGAGGAGGAGGAGAAGACAGCTGTTAAAAAGGAGGCGGAGCCTATCAAGATGGAGGCGGGGGATAGCGTGAATGGGGCGGGGTCAAGGCAGAATGGGGAGGAGCCAAGCAAAGCTGAGAAGAAGGAGGAGGAGGAGGTGAAGGAGGAGGAAGCTGGTTCTTCCGGTTCATCAGGGAGCTGCAATGGCAGTGCATCACACAGCAAGACCAAAGATACAGGTAGGGTATTGGTACTATAAAGCCCAAGCCTCCACACTAAGTTTTTTCCTTCATGAACATTTTGGCAAATAAAATCTTTTACGTTCAAATTTTACTTGCACAAACAGAAAATTTAGTTCCCTGCAAAAACAAATGTGAAACAAAATTTAACAAATTTATTGTTTTAGGTAGCTGGATCTGCTCTGAAGTTCTAGATAAGGTTTCTAGAGGATGAAGTTTGTAGATGAGACTTATACCTAAGAAGTAACTTTTTCCCCACGTAGAAACTATGGTGCGAGTATATTGATATTTTTGATATTATACAGTTGATAACTGGTGGTGGAGGGAAAAGCCCGGAATGTTCCACTCCCGAGGGATTTTAAATGCTATTGAGGGAAGAGTAAATAAGTCCCGAGATGTAGTCGAGGGACTTATTTCTTCACAAAATAGCATTTAAAATTCCCGAGGGGAACATTCCATGATTTTCCCGACAGCAAAGTTAACAACTGTTTTATCATCTGATTGCCATGTAACAGTGCCATGTAATATCCAAAAAATATTACATGGCAGCTCATGTACTGTATTTACTAAGTCAGGTGATAAATATTGATATATTAGGGCAAGTCCAAGGTATTTGTTCCCAAGGGGGTAAATTTTCATATTCACCCAATTGAGTGAAACTTGATGTCATTTTAAAGCTAAGATATTGAATTTTAATAATTTGAAAACAAAAATTAAAAACTTGTCTCCAATAAGTAGTAATAATCAAATATATTTGCATAATATGTAAATAGTCGTAACATGCGGGACATCTGAATTAAAGACAAATTAAATCATATTTAAAATGCTTTGAATGATTCTTTACTTATTATTGGCTTGACCTGATGTCATTACCAGAAGGAAGTTGGATTATAATTTTCAGCTTGTTATCTCATTCAATATGCATATTAGATGCGTTCCAAAATTAGCATGTCCCGCGTGTTACATTTTTACATCTTATTGCTTCGATTACTCGTTAATCAAAAGGTTTATTTTTCTGAAACTGTACAAAGTTCTAATTTACCTTGGGGGACATCCATAACATAGCAACAAAAAGTTATCACATTTACCTAATTAGCATAAATCAATAATTAGATTTTGTAACGCGCGGGACATTTTGTAACGCGCGGGACAATCTATACAGTAAAGCAATGGGTTTTTGAAAATATTGTTTAGGCCTATTGGCTTATTTACGATCATTCCGTAACACGCGAGGAAATTTGCCTGTCACTCAACAAGTTTTTTCTATGAAGTCTTGCGCAACTTTTGAGACCAAATTCGTGACAAACATTTGTACCCTTACAAAGGCACATGACTTTTTTGAAGTGGAAGTCAATCTGGAAATTGCATAATTTTGTGATGTACAATTCCTATGGAAAAAGTGTTTTTTTCATAGGACTGATAAAAACTCAATAATTTCTCATTTTAATCACTGCAAATAATTAATTTTAGGATAAAATTTTTTTGACAGTGGTTTATAATTGATTTCTTTTTTAAAAAGATGTAAAAATGGAAGTTGAAAAACAAAGAAATACATAAGAATTTCCCAAAACAAAGAAATACACAAAGAAAATATTCGCTTTTGCAACTTTTGTTTTTAAATGTTGTTAGGAAATGTCATAAAGAACATTTATGCATAAGATGAGCATTTTCCAAGCACAAATTCTTGATATATCTATAATAAGGGCAAATTGGGGGGTGGGCCTATGTAAAACGCATGGTAGAAAAATGTCCCGCGTGTTACATGTCCCGCGTGTTACAATACAATCTTTTTTCAAAACGACCCTGTCTGAAACTCTAAAGCTTTGAGATGATGAAATTTCATATTCTGGTAGAGCACAAGATGCACATTAAGACCATACCAAGCATGTTTCGATATTGTATATAAATTCAGAGGAATTCACATTCAAAGTCAAAGTTTAAAAATACCAACTTTCTCTGGTCCCGCGCGTTACGCTAGCAAAAAGTCGCATAAATTATTAATGCATGGGGAATTTCATTTTTTTTTTTTGCCGTTTGATAGAATTTGCTCTAAAGCATCTAAAATGTAAAACAAATTGGTGTTTCAATATTTCTTATAAGAGTAAGCTCTCTTTATTGCTCTGATGTCCCGCGCGTTACAGCTACAAAATAGCTTGGACTTGCCCATTAGCACTTCTCAACCACACCAAACACATTTATGCTTATTATCCTTCTCATTCTACCCATACCAGAATCAACCTCAGGAAGCAGCCTAGGCAGTAAACTCAAGCTGATCTCTCTTCCGGATGATGACGACAGCGACGAGGATGACGAGGACTACAATTCAGAAGAGGAGGAGGAAGAAGAAGAAGATGAAGATGAGGATGAGGAGGATGAAGAGGAGGAGGAGGAGGATGATGGAGAGGAGGTGGAGCAGGAGGAATATGAGGATGAGGAGGAGGAGGACTTTTTAACTATGCAACAGGGTAGAGAAGAGGTAAGAAAAGACTGGAAGTTTTTAACTATTTACAAATTTCCTACAAGATTCTGCAATCCATGTAGAGTTGATACAGAACCCACTAGGTTCCCATAAGCTATGGATTTACTTGTTCCCTACTAGATTTTGCAGTCCCCATAGAGTTAAAACAGTACCCGCCAGGTTCCCATAGGCATAGGGTAAACTTGTTCCCTACTAGATTTTGCAGTCCCCATAGAGTTAAAACAGTACCCGCCAGGTTCCCATCTAGGCATTGGGTAAACTTGTTCCCTACTAGATTTTGCAGTCCCCATAGAGTTAACACATGATCCGCCAGGTTCCCATAGGCATTGGGTAAACTTGTTCCCTACTAGATTTTGCAGTCCCCATAAAGTTGATACAGGACCCACCGGCACCAGGAAATGAATTTATCTTCAAAGGATCAGGCCTTATGCAGGTGTCATTTGTATGACGCACCTCTTGACCGCCGGGAAATGTGCCTCATGGATGCGTCATGTACTCCCATATTCATGACGCACAGTACCGTCATGGAAGCAAAAGGTCAGTCACAACACTGACCCATGTGTGCGTCATAGTCGGTCACTTTGCCATGGGTGCGTCACAAGGTTCCTCAATAGGACCAATAGGACCGTCATTTTCATGAAATGGTGCGTCACAATTTTGACTCAAATATATGCATCAATGTTTCGTAATGGTGAGTCACTTTTTCTGACGGAGGGTGCGTCATGGTTCATAAAAGGGTGACGCACATCGGTACAATGACGCACCATTCCCGGGGGTCAAGAGGCGCGTCATACAAATGACACCTGCATTAACTTATCAAAAACAATCTTATTTTGGGGTTAAAAATAGCCGTCTCCATGAATTGTCTCCATATGATAATAAAATGTATGTGATTTTGGTGATCTTCTGAAATTAATGGATTTGTTTTGTTTTGTTGTTATAATTTCCTTCAGCCTTGAAGTGACAGCGGTTCAACAGCAGTAGTTGCAGTACTCCGAGGCATGGAGCTGATAGTAGCAAACATTGGCGACTCATCCTGTGTTATTTTCCAAGACGGCAAAGCTTGTGACATTTTATAAAACCACAAAACCAAAAATGATGGTGTTTTGGAATTATTTTGTTCTGGTTTGTTATTATTTCCTTTTAATAGCCTAGAAGTGACAGTGGTTCAACAGAGGTCGTAGCAGTACTGCGTGGCATGGAGCGGATCGTAATAAACATCAGCGTTTCACATGCTTGCTTTTATGAGGCAGCAAAGCTTTCGACATAACCGACTACCACAAAAACAAAGATGATGACTTTGGAATGAATTTTTTCTGTTTTTTTCTTCTTACAATTTCCTTCAGCCGGGAAGTGATAGTGGTTCAACGGCGGTCGTAGCAGTACTGCGAGGCATGGAGCTAATCGTAGGAAACATTGGCGACTCACGTTGCGTACTGTCCCGTGGCGGTAAAGCTCATGACATGTCGTACGACCACAAGCCAGAAGACGACATTGAACTGAGGAGGATAGAGAACGCCGGTGGGAAAGTGACGCCTGATGGACGAGTTAACGGTGGACTCAACCTCTCAAGAGCATTCGGTAGGTTTGCCATCAAATATTCATCATTTATCCTTTGGATTCATCTGTGCGGTGTTAAATAAAGAGTTGCGATTAATTGCAATTCAGAAATCGTGCGCTTTTGGACCAATCAAAATTCTGCATTCAGGCGCATTTGCTGACTTGTAATTAATCGAAACTTTGAGATTGATTGCAACTTTTTATACAACGCCCCACCGATTGTGAAATTGGTAGATTTTTACACAATAAGTTTGATATTTTAGACTTGACAAGGGGGAGCTATTAATGCTGAGTCGTGTGTGGGACCATTGGAAGAAGATCAAAGATTTTTAAAAATGAAAACAATATGATTGTTTTCTACCACAGTTATTTAAGCTGTTTGTCTCATAGGCATTATTTTATTTTGTTATTTTGTTCAGTCTTCTTACTGATACAACAAAAGACAGACAGATTTTAAACTGTTCTGATATCCATACTGCCAAAGTAACATACTACTACAAATGAAAAACATTTTTATGAGAGAATAGAAAATAAAGGCAAGATTTTTAAAATTTTAATTGGACTTCTATTAAATATTATCATCCAGGCGATCGCTGCAACAAAAGGACATCAAGATTAACCCCAGAAGAACAGATGATCAGTGCCTTCCCAGACATCCAAACAGCCACACTTACCGACAAGGACAACTTCATGGTCATCGCATGCGATGGAATTACATTCGATGAAAGAATAGAAAATAAAGACAAGTTTTTAGTTTAATTTCTTGTATTTGATGTTATTTTCCAGGCGATCACTGCTACAAGAGGACGTCAAGATTACCTCCAGAAGAACAGATGATCAGTGCCTTCCCAGACATCCAGACAGCCACACTCACAGACAAGGACGACTTCATGGTCATCGCCTGTGATGGGATTTGGTATGTAAATTATCATCATTAGTCAGAGCTCGAACCCCTCTCTATTTCTATACTCTGTATACTCTAATCTTCTTTTCTAAAGCACTTTTATAGAGGCTTGTTTGCATTAAGAGCTATATAAATTTGTCATATTATTATTATTATCTCTTGATTCCTAATATCTTGTTCACATCGGCATGACTGAACCCAAACCGACAACAAACCCACAAATGTTGGGGTCGTTCGGGGTGATGATGATTTGGTGTCGTCTGAAGTATGTGCGGTCTTGCGTTGCCCGCATGGAGCCTGACAGCACCCTGATAAACTGAACCAAAACCAACAGCACATGGACACAGTCCCGGATTGTCAATCTCGGTTAATTTTGTTAGCGATTTGGGTTCGATCTGATGACAGGTAGGGTTTGGTCTGGTGTTTGTTTGCGTTCAGTCTAGTGGTTTGACTAAATGTTGAGTACGCAGTGAATTCGGGCGTTGATAGCAGACAGAAACGAGACCTGCATTTATATTTTTCCAAACAAAAATTCTATTCGGCCTCTACCAAATTGACATTTCCACAAACAAATTTGGGGGTTTGGTGTCGTTCTGGGTTCAGTTTGGCGTTGTGACAATGAAACACAGGCAAAAAATAAATTTGCACTATAAGAAACTGAATAGGTGGAATGATCCCTAAAATTTGGAGCACAATCAGTCAAGAAAAAGAAAGCCATTGCTCTGATGATCGTCATTTATTTTCAAGAGTGACTCAGATATTTATTTTCAAGAGTGACTCAGATTGGCAATGCATTTTGGCAACGGTTTGGACAGGTTCCCTTATGTTTTGTACACAAAAATGCAAATTTTGTAAATTGACCTGAAATGCATGCTTACCCTTCGTTTATCTATTTGTTTTTGTTTTGTGTACAGGAATGCCATGACGAGCCAAGAAGTGATAGACTTTGTACAGCAGAGGCTTGATAGTACAGCTCCACCAAAGAGCAACAGGCTCTCAAAGATTTGTGAAGAGGTGAGATGATGTTGGTAGTGATGGTGATGATGGTGGTGATGGTGGTGGTGGTGATGGTTATGTTGGTGATGATGATGATGGTGATGATGATGATGATGATAATGATGATGATGGAGGTGATGATGATGATGAACTGATGGTGATGGTGAACTGATGGTGATGGTGAACTGATGATGATGATTGTGATGGTGGTGGTGGTGGTTGTGTTGCTGATGATGATGATGATGGTGATTGTGATTGTGATGGTGATGGTGATGATGATGATGGTGATGTCGATGATAATGATGGTGATGTCAATGATGATAATGTCAATGATGTTGATATCGATGATGATGGTGATGATGATGATGATGATCCACAATACTAGTATGGTGCCATTCATCTGTTTAAAATATTCAAAGGCGCCTGCTCCTCCACAAGTTGTATAATGCCTGACAAGATATAATATATAAGATGACAGCTAAAAACTTTGGTGATGTTTTATTGTGATTACAAATTGTAATTGTTTCTTCTTATGAAATATCATTTCAGATGAATTTTCATCCTAAGTGCTACTATTTCATTGACATTTCTAGCTATCTCTCTTGTCTCTAGTATTCTTGTTTCAGATGTTTGACTTCTGCCTGGCTCCAGACACGACCGGCGATGGCACGGGGTGCGACAACATTACGTGCCTCATTGTTAAGTTTCACCACCATGGGAACGGTTCCGATATAAATAATTGTACATTTGTATTCTTCTTATCAAGTACTTTTACAGATCTATGAAACTTGCTCCTATATCATTGACATTTCTTGCTCTCTCTCTCGTCTCTGCTATTCTTGTTTCAGATGTTCGACTTCTGCCTTGCCCCAGACACAACCGGCGATGGCACGGGGTGTGACAACATGACTTGCCTCATCGTAGAGTTTCACCACAACGAGAACGGGTCGGTCACGGCGGAGGCTGCTACGGCGGGCAAGAGGAAATCCAAAGAGGACTGTGCGGAGGAGAACGACAGTAAGAAGCCCAGGCATTGACCGTTGACCGTTTGACCTTTGACCCACTGCAACGCAACATGCCTGTGGCAGCCTTATTGTTCATTCATTTATCCAACTGGTTGACATTTCAACCATTCAATTTGTCCATTTGCAAGGACTGTGTAGCCAGTGCAGGGGAATTAAGTGTAAGAAGCCGAGATATGAAGCGCTGACCTTTTGACCTTTGGCCCACTGCGACGCAACATGCCTGTGGCAGCCTTATCGTTAGTTTTACGTTAATTCATCAAATTGGATGACATTTTACCCTTTGGCTTTGTCTTTTTGCAAGGACTACGCAGGGGAATTTAGTGTAAGAAGCCGAGAAATTGAGTGCTGACCTTTTGAACTTTGACCCACTGCAACACAACATGCCTGTGGCAGCCTTATCATTCAGGTTATGTTAGTTCATCAAACTTGATGACATTTCAACCTTTCGTTTGTGTTTTTGAAAGGACTGAAGGGGAAATTATAAGAGTAAGAATTGTAGACATTGACCATTGATCTTTTGACCTTTGACCCACTGCAACACAACATGCCTGTGGTACCGTTGCCATTAGCTTACATTCACTCATTGAAATGGAAGACAATGTAATCCTATGTTTTCATCATTGTACGAAGACTGCAGAGGAAAACAAGATTGTGAAGCCCAGAGTCATCCTTTGACCTTTGACCCAAAGCAATATGTCATG
This sequence comes from Echinarachnius parma, assembly GCA_037951105.1. Lineage (NCBI taxonomy): Eukaryota > Metazoa > Echinodermata > Echinoidea > Clypeasteroida > Echinarachniidae > Echinarachnius > Echinarachnius parma. The sequence continues at coordinate 28,449 of JBAMJV010008392.1, forward strand.
CCTGCAGTAGCCTCAAATCCTCTCACTCTTGTTTACTTACGGACTTTGATAATGTGTTAATAAAACTGTCAATATCCTATGAGGTCTTGCCTTTTACTTTTGACATTTGAGTTTCAATTTTTGGCTAAAGATCACCTTAAATCGATTTGGAAGGAAGCGTTCTTATTTTGTTCAGTAAAGGCAATCATATGTGTTATAGGGCGTAGTCTTGTCGAAAATATGCAAAACTGGAATATTAGTCATGAAAAATCAGGCAAATGATGTTGGTCTTCATGGGACAGCGGCGATGGGCCTTATCCACAGGATGTTTTTGTGGGTAGGAATTTCCATACTAGTGGGGGAATCCTAGTTGGTATATTGCATATCTCCTACTGCATTTTTTCTTTTTGTTCAGAGTTAGAATGTGGTATGTAGAAAATAATGCAGACCCAATTCTATAATCATTTCACCATTTTTTGGAGGAGCAAAGACTTTATGATATTGTAAAGTGTGAAATAATCATGAAGTTACTAACAATTACGACATAAGAATTATTGTGAACGTTGACATTCATTTCATATGAGTATACATTTGACCTTTTGATCATGGAATATTTGTACCATTACAAACATGTTCACGACTGGTCCCAAACGTTACTTGGGTTGTAGTCTATGGGGAATGCATGTTATACCAAAATCAAATCGTCTTAAGCCCTCTGCAGACAGAGCCGACTCGACCCGATCCGACTGGTTTTCAGTCAGGCTAGAGTCAGTTTCGCTCCCTCGGAACCGATCCAGCATGTTAAATCGGCCTCGAATGACCTCCGACTGGCTCTTGACTGGCAAAACCGGAGTCCTGAGGCAACACATACTGAGTTAATCAGGCTAAAAACCAGTCGGATCGGGTCGAGTCGGCTCTCTCTGCAGAGGGCTTTAAATGCGTTAAAGTGATCCATTAACTCTGAGTGATTTGGGTCAGTTTCATGGCAAAAGAAAACTGTCTGCCTAGTAAAACGGTGGACAAAAAAAAATGCACCATAAGCCAAACAACAACGTACAAGAGAAATGTGAAAGCTCCAAGATATTTTGGTTGAATTTGACATTCACTTTTGAGTGATTTGGGGCAGTTTCATGGCAAAAGAAAACTGTCTGCCTAGAGTAAAACAGTGGACAAAAAAAATGCACCATAAGCCAAACAACAACGTACAAGAGAAATGTGAAAGCTCCAAGATATTTTGGTTGAATTTGACAAAGTTACATGTCTGCATTGTATATTCAGGATGCAGTCTACAGTAGATCATGGTAAGTTCATGTTTTCAATGATGATAAACATTCAACATTTGAGATTTGACATTTGACCGCTTGCTATTGTAAATGTCTTCTTAAAGTGGGGATAAGTTGACCTTTGATCAATTACCAGTTTTAGATTTTAAACTTTTGAAATTGTTCCAAACTTAGTTATTTCTGAATCATGTTCATCAAATGTTAGTGATACATTTTTGCTGATTTCAGCACCGTAGTTTCAATTTTAGAACAATAATTAACTCAAATAATTGAAATTTAACATGTTTTAGGCATGATGATGCTTGTCAAAATTCCTGCATTTTGGAAAAGATTAATTTGTAAGGATTTGTTATAAAGTGAAGATTTACACATACATGTACATGCATTAATGCCTTGTTGGGGAAAAAAGGAGTTTTGTGAATAATACTGACTGTGAACAATAATTATTGTAGACAATAATTGTGACCTTACACCACAAAACGACCGATATGTCGCAGTGGTTGTTTCTCTTTTATTATAAGCTGAAATAGTCCAATTTTGTTTTGAATATGCGATTCGGGATTTTGGTATTTCCTGAATTAGGTTTATAGAAATCTACATGATTTTTGTGAAATTTTGAGCGTTGGAAATCATGCTTTGATAAGATTTTTCATGTAATAAAAATGGTCAAATGACTGCTCTTGAATGGATGCCGATCTTTGAAGCGGCCCATTTTCTTCCTTATTTTAAAATTGCTTCAGCCATGTTCCAAATATTTGACACTCATTTTTGAGAGGGTCTGCTTTGTCAGAATATGACAAATTATATATAATTTAAAAGGTAATGACCCCCTTTTTAATAATGTCTTGTGAAAATTGGCACAATCATTTTTCCTGAGTTTTTGGATGTTTTGTTGCGAAGTGTCAATAGTGTTGTATTGACAACCAAATTTTGTTTTTCTCTCTAACCCTTACCAAATGATTTGTTACATTCCTTATAAAACAAAACAAAAAACCAGCATGCAATTGCTCGTGTATTTGTAGCCAGGCCTGGTGTACCAATGTGTAGCAATAAAAACATTTATCCAAGCATAGATTTTTTAGAGCTGAACATTATTCTAAACAATCAATGTCAAAGCCCATTTGAATTTTGAGACCAAATGTAACTTTGATAACCTGTAGCGAGTTATTATGTCATTGTCCTTACTAATTAAGCATTCGCTGCAGTTGTGTTTTTTCGATTTCAGTGAAATAAAAACTGGATCATTCGAACCTGGCTACTCCGACCACCCAAGTGAAACAGAAAATATCTTAATATGAAGGTTGTATTTATAGACTGGTTCATTTACATGAAACTTTCCTGAGGAGGTCAGAGCCGATTTTGACTTTAGTAGAACATTCGTTACTTTTCAAAAGATTTATTATTATTTTACATGAATGTATGGAAAAAAAGCGTTAACATATCAAATAGGGACATTGGTTCCTCGGCAAAGATTGAGATCATGTACAATTTGGGTTACGATATCTGTAGTCTTCATAATGTCTTCATACACTTGCTTTGATAACTCAATCGTTAAACTAAGAGTAAAAATGAAATAACTTTTTGGTGCGTGTTTTCTTCGTGTTCCCATCTGGTCACTCTTTCATATTGAAAGTTTCAAAGTAGAACAATTTAATTTTGATTTTGAATAATAATTCTTTTGAAGAACCTTTAAAAGGTCATTTAAGTGTAGTTGAATGTTTTTTCCCCCAGCCATTTATGTATTAATAGATTTCAGGATCATTTTATTGTTTTCCTCCCAAGTTTCTATGAAAATTGTTTATGAGAGAGCCTTTCTCACTGCTGCAGTTGAGTGGTGAGTGGTGATAGAGTGGTGAAGTGTGTCATAAATGATGTCATAAACATTTTTTTTTGAATTTTCAAATTTGAACTTCATTTTCAGAAAGAGCATAACAAATAATGTCCAAATACCGAAAATCAAAGGAATAGGTTACGTATTGGCCGAGATATGCCCATCCGAATTATTTTTTTGGTCAATGGGCAATCAGTGTTATAGTGCACTGGTTCCTAAATTTAGGAACCAGTGCATTATAACACTGATTGCCTATTGAAGTAAAATTCATTCGGATGGCCAATACGTAATTTTGCTTTTTTTAAATTTGTATAATGACCGAGATTGAAAAGCATGACGATCCATAATTTCAAATCAAGAGGACATATGATTGAAAATAATGTAATTGATGGTACAGCGGAATCTCTTTATAACGAGGTACCTGATATAGCAAGGTAATTTCACAGGTAATTTGTCCAGGTTCCATGTATTTTATGTATTTTGTTGATGTCACTACCAGAATTGAACTCTGGAGAGTTTTTTTTTAAAGAGGTGGGGCTTAGCAAAATGATAACAAACCTGAATAATTGGTAAAATGTTTTAAAATATACAAAACATAATAGTTCAAACAGTTGGCAAATATCTGATGTGTACATGAATGCAGATAAACAGAAGTCGACATGCATTTGGTGTGCACGGCCACTTTAAAGGGTACCACCACCCAAAAATAATATTCTTATTAAAGAAAGGTAACATCTTTAGTATTCCATTCCATCAACAAGTTCACAAAAATATGTTTCCAGAAAAAAAAAATATAATTGGAAACGCATCACCATTCTAAAGCATGCGTTCATGCGGTCTGAATTACGCAGACTGCTATGTGTGCGGTGAATTGCAACGTGTGCAGAGCGAACAAATCGCCCGGGAATCTATTGTTTACAAACGTGCGCGTGAATAGCATTGGCGCACTCGCAAATGGTTGGCCCGTATGGAACCAGGAAATAGCAGTGGTTCCGTAAGTGGTGGAAATTAATTGCTTTGTTTATGAATTACACAACCCTTTAGAAAATGTTGGGTATCTATTTGATATCACAAAACGGTACCAAAACATATAATAATGTGTTGTTCTTTACCTGGTGGTCCCCTTTAAACCCTGCTACAACAAGTTATCTGATATAACAAGGTAAATTCAATGGACCCAAGGTGCTCGTTATAATAAGGTTTTACTGTACTTAGTTTTGTTTACCAAGGGTATCCTCTCTATTTCTTGCACTCTGTTTTCCCTGCCCAGTGGCCTGTGCAACATGATAGTATTATCTAGGTCATTGGATACGCATCCTTGGTTCAGAAATAGAAGGGCGCTAATTTATTTTTGTTTACTCTGGATAATAATCCTTTTTAAAGTTTGAAAGTCATGTAGAAACCAATGTAGCAGTTGCTCTTTTTTGATATTTGTGGAATGTTTTCCCAAAATGATTTTCCCATGATTCCTATCCGACAAATTGGGTATCATGAGTCGGTGTCACACTGGGGAAAATTATCTAGATAATTGAACTATCTAGATAATTTGTAACATGTCTGTCACATACGTAGGTGAATTCTCTAGATAACCATTATCTAGCTAATTGTGTGTGTGACACTGGCTATGTCGGGGTGGCTCGGACCTACAAGGTGGTATATGATGACACACGCAGTACCCCGGGGTACCGTTGTACCCCGGTATCCAGCGTTGTGTAGCGCCATCTTGTGTCCACCCGAGGTACAACCGTACCGCAGAGCAATCATGGACGCCGCTGGTGTATTGCGTCGTGCATGCAGCGCTTGTATGCACGCTACCCCGGCCGCAAAGAGAGCATTTTGAACGTAAATAAAGCGTAACGAAAATAATTTTACACTCTTTGGTACCCCAGTGTACAGCCCTGAAAAAAAAAAAAAAAATTAAACAAAATGGCGGATTTTCATTTGGTACCCCAGGGTACCATTTATGTCATATGCATAAATCAATTTGGCCAAAAAAGCGACTTAACGTCCTTCTTACTCTAACCCGACAAAATCATAATCAGTCCAGCATTTAACATACACTCTTTCCACTCTCCATTTCACAATACAAACAATTCTGTTTTAACATACCCTTATATTTCAGACACTCTTAATAAAGGTTGTCCACTACATTGGACGACATTGACCAACACATTTATTGCGATCTTTACATCTTATAAGCAGCTTAAAATTTGTATTAATGTTTGGTACTAAAAGCGTAATTGTTACCATTTTTCTGTCGAGATGATGTAGAATTTTCTTATTTTTATACCACTTTTTGTTGTAGTTTCTCTTCTGTTCTTAGAACTTTGTAAGATGAAGAAAAAAAATTGTCTTTTTGTTTTGTTAATATCGTTGACAATGCAAATTCTGTATTCTGTTTGTACTGTATAATACAAAAAAATTAAAAGAATCATTTTGTAGAGAATAGAAAGAGTGTCTTGTCCTTCATTGTGAATTTGCTGTGAGTACCAGAAAGGGTGTTTCACAAAGATCCTAAGTTGAACTGAACTCTAAGTTGGACGTAACAATTATGGAAAGCCGTTTGTTTCTTTGGTTAACAAAATGTAAAAGTTATTTTAAAAGGCATAAAATGTTGATTCAAATCATTAATATTTTCTATTATCTGGGAGATGTCATGTTTATTGATGTATAATTTATGAAAAAGTCTAAAATACTTGCATTTTTTGCTTTTGAATATATTTGATTCCGAGGCTGCAATTGGCTTACCATAGTTTTTAAGTCCAACTTAGTGTTAAAGGGTACCACCACCCAAAAATAATATTCTTCTTAAAGAAAGATAACATCTTTAGTATTCCATTCCATCAACAAGTTCACACAAATATGTTTCCAGAAAGAAACAAATATAATTGGAAACGCATCACCATTCTAAAGCATGCCTTCATGCGGTCTGAATTACGCAGACTGCTATGTCATTTGTATGTGTGCGGTGAATTGCAATGCGTGCAGAGCGAACGAATCGCCCGGGAATCTATTGTTTACCAACGTGCGCGTGAATAGCTGCATTGGCGCACTCGCAAATGGTTGGCCCGTATGGAACCAGTAAATAGCAGTGGTTCCGTAAGTGGTGGAAATTAATTGCTTTGTTTATGAATTACACAACCCTTTGCAAAATGTTGGGTATCTATTTGATATCACAAAACGGTACCAAAACATATAATAATGTGTTGTTCTTTGCCTGGTGGTCCCCTTTAAGTTCAACTTGGGATCTTTGTGAAACACCCCCAATGTATGATAGAGATGTGAAAACTCAAAAGTGATTTTGGTTGGAATTAGAGTGAATGGATCACATTAAAGGGGTCTAGTATTAACTTTATTGGTATGTGCAAAAAGTGTTGAATGGTTGACAAAATGTGTATTTTTGTGATCTGATATATCCATCGAGTAATGTGTAAACATTTGACATTAAATGGATGTTATATGGCCGAGTAATGAGCAAAATGCAATGTGATATTTACTAACTCATTGCGCTGACTTTGTACATGGTTATAACTTTCCAGTGGATAATTAAACATATGTCATGAACACTTTAATCGTAAATATCTTTTTGAAAAAAGGGAAATTCAAAAAACTGAAACCTGTTCCATGCTTTTATTGGTATACAAATACATCAAAGAAATAGTCCAGTTTTGGTCAAACAGAATTTTAGAAATTAAAACTTGCAAATTATCATTATAAAAACTAACAGTTATAGTTTAATGATGCTTGAATGGTAGTAAATATCTATGTTTTGGTAAAAAGGGCGCTTCAAGAAATATATTTTTTTGTGAGGTAATGAAAAACAGTGTAAAGTTCGAAAGAGCACACATTTTGAATATAACAGAATTAACTTTATTTGATCAAAATCGGTTCAAAAAGTATATCAGATTGGAATAAATGTGGCGGACCAACTTTTATTCAATAATTTATAAGAATATGTTAAAATGCTACACATTCTTGATATAACTGCGATATAACCACGAAATGTTCTGACTTCTCTGTTCCTATATCGTGAAAACATCTAAATCTCATTGTGACCATTTCCACGACAACTTCTTATGTCGTACGAAATGTAACCACGACATAAAATGTACATTTCGTACGACATAAACATCGTGGTAGGCCTATTCATTGTGACCTGGACTTTAGAACGATATATAAAGCAAAGACAAAGACAAACATACAATTATATAATTACACTTATTACAAAACATGGATTCGTCATTATTAAATAACTATTCAGTCTGTTTTAAACACTAACAGTATTATAATAATTATTTGTTAGATAATCTACACAATAAACGTCGATACAGTTCAACAAATCGTAATTAAGTATTTAATTACAATGGGTCTTTGTACTTTGGTATTAACTTTCATTTCACTATGAAAAAGTAGAAAACTTCATTATTTGCATCAAGCCTAATGCATCCAAATTACTCAATTATTATCGATGACCTCTAAATGTGTATCAAAACTGTTCTCATTGTGTTGGTAGGGGGCGTCATCCCTTGTCTATTTTACATACTGTGCTCTTCTGCCCGACTTTGTTCAGCTTCTGGGGGTGTTTCACAAAGACACTATAGTTGAACTTAAATTTTAAGTTGACTTTAGGATTATGGTTGGTCATTTGTAGGCTTGGAATAAAACATATACAAACGAAATGCAATTATTTTAGACTTCTAACAGCTCAGGCGGTAGAGCGCCGGTCTAGCAATCCGGAGGTCTCGGGTTCGAATCCAGCAATAATTTGCTCTGTTTCAAACCTGCATAATTATATCAATAACTTCATGGCTCCTTGATAATAACCAAATATAACTTTTTTGTTTGTTTTAAATGTATGCCTTTTAAAGAACTGTTTCGGCAACAATTAAACAAAGAAACTACCAGCTTTCCATAAAAGTTAACCGTAAGAAGGCCGGGGGGGGGGGGGGGGGGGGCATAATGGCCCCCCCCCCTCCGCGATTTCGAAAATCGGACCTACCGTTACGAAGTCACGTGACCTTTTGTCTATGCATGTCAGCCACTGAGAGGTCAGTGATGTCAGCCCGAAAACAAACATGAAAATATCAGTTTTCGTACAAGGAGGTATATCATTGGTTATTTGGTCTTGTTTACATTTTATGTTTGTTTTGGGGTTCAAAATAGTTGAATTATAGTTAGAAATAAAATAAACAACAAAAACAATAAAATACATAAGTAAAAAATAACTAAGAAATACATAAGAAATTATAAAAACAATAGAAAACATAAGGAAGAACCTGGCTCTTCCAAATTTTGTGGTCGTATTATTATTCCAAATGCTCTAAAGAATATATCTAGTGAAAACCAGAGTTTAATTATGAAGAATATATGATTTATGGGTAAAAATATGAATTTTATGACCTTAATTGCATAAATTACCATAAATATGCAAATTAATGAATAAAAAAAAAAATGAAATTACCATTGTATTCTATACACTTCACTTATCATGCGTGCAAATTTTCATGGCGATCGGCCGCTCCGCGGCCGAGATCTTAAGGGGGGGGGGGGGGGCATAATGCCCCCCTCCCGGCATAGGAAGACCTCAAATAGCCCGGCCTTTTTAGTGTAAGTCCAACTTAGAGTTACATTAGGTTCAACTTTGAATCTTTATGAAACAGTCTTGTGCCCAATTTGTTTGTCGTCTTAGTTGGTGTCAGAATAGGATACAGCCGGCCTGTGTGAAATAACCGAATGTGACACGAATAGTTTTTGCTCGAATGCACAGTTGCCAAACCCCTAGCCCCACCTCGTAAGACTATGAGACGAATAACAAAGTAGTGGCATTGATTTATTGTTCATACTGAAGGGGCTTGCTATGTGGGGGTTCACCATGTATATTATATTGTTTACATTATTTGTTATCGTTGAGTAAATGCCAGCACAATGTATTCGAAGAAAAGATTATGTCATTTGCTGGCAAGCCTGATCTTCCTAAATCAAATAAAAAATGTGGAATGTACCAAAATATTCGAAAGATATAAATATTCAACTTTGACAGGACTGTTCGTGATAAAAGCATTTTTATGTGTTTTTTTTTTAAAGGTTTAAAAAGCATGTATGTTTGGTGTTTCGTTAGAATCAAATTCAACGTATTTTCACATACAAACCAACTACAGAGATCAGTGTCTAAGCGTGGTTGGTCAGAGTGATTGGGGAAGGGGGCACCCGAATAATGAAGGGGGCATGCCTCATGTATTTCTTTATTTGTTGGCTGATTCCCCTCATTATTTTTGTTCAAGTATTGGGGTGGGGGGGGGGGGGGGGGGAGCACCCCCGAATTATTTTTTGGGCAAGCCTCATGTACTTCTTTTTTTTTCTACTTCAACTTCTCTTATTGTTGTGTGAAACTATTGGGGGGGGGGGGGGGGGGTCACTTGCCCCACCCCCCCCCCCCCCCCCCCCCCATATATACGCCACTGATATTATACATTATTTAGTTTTACATTTTAACTGTTTTAAGTAAAGTGATAACTCGTACTGATACCATTGATATAACAAAACATATATATACATATTGATATAATGTAAGTATCGATGACCATACACTCACATTCTCTCCAAATTCCCACAAACCCTGCTCCTGGACACAGCTCGGCCACAGCCACCTTTGCCCTGCATGTATTTCGACCCATACATTCTGAGGAGCATTCGCACTCGCTCTGGATCTGTAGAAATGAACAATAAATTGTGATCAGTTAAAGTGAGCTTTCACGTTACTCGTGTCGCATGTGCACCTTGGTACGTTGTTAAAGGGCAATGCAACTCAAGAAAAGAGTTAATACTACTTTATACATCGTAATATTCCTGTTTATTATATGCAACATTACTCCGACTCAGATTTCTGCTTTGGAAGAAAAATGTGAAAACTCTATCGGCTTTACCACTATTTACGCGAACACTGGAGGCCGCCATTATTAGGTTTGTACGGACCTCGGTCAATGATATGCATTAATGCACTTCAATAGCACCTATTCAAACCATTGTCTGAATACTTGTAGTACAAATGCATTGTCATCAACATCTGACGCTATGTGAAAATCATTCTTGATCTACAGCAGAATCTGATGTAATAGTATTTAGTATCAATATGTTATTGTTTGTTTGTTCGTTTGTTCGTTTCTTTGTTTATTTGTTTGATTGTATGTTTATTTTTGGTTGGTCGTATCACTGATCAGCAATAGTAAAACAAAAATAATTACAAAAACCACATGGTCAAATTGGATCGCGCTTTCGGACCTGTATAGCACATCCTCTATCTAGGCAATTGATAAGTAATACGAGTCATCATAATTATCTTATTGGATCTATTTAACAGACCCCCCCCCCTCCATTTTTATTTAAGTTAAGTTATTGATTCATTGTCGGCAAATTCTGGCTGTTGTCATTGCGATATAACAATATATGAGGTTTGTATGCCTCAGTCATTGCGATATAACAATTTATGAGGTTTGTATGCCTCAGTCATTGCGATAGAACAATTTATGAGGTTTGTATGCCTCAGACCTTGCTCCATTTTAATACAGATTTATTTGGAAAAGTATGACAATTGTAATGCAGATATATTTAACCGGTTGATTAAAGGGGTAGTTTAGTTTTGGTAAGGCTGAACTTTAGTAGCCAAAACCTGCACAGTAACATTATAAACTGATAGTTATAACTCCACCATGCTCGAAAGGTATACAAAATTACAAACAACTAAGTAAAAAGCCTGTTATCATTTTAAAAAGAGTCATTTAAACACAAGAGGGCGCTTTTTAAAAAGGCATTGGTTTCAACCATTTTTCATACAAAATTATGCATGTGATGTTTTATTGATATAATGATTACATAGAGAGATAATCAACAACTATTTAAAAAACGCTTTTGAAATTTTTTGAATAAGTGCAAGCATTTTCTAATTTTTTTCTAAAAATCATCTAATTATTTGGGCCCCAAATAATTATAAGATCAGATATATTTATTGATATTTCAGCCGTTTCTGGGTCGATTTTGACCAAATAAAGTTTATTCTGCCATTAAAATTGCATGTTCTCTCAAATTCGACACTCAGTTTTTCATTACCTCACAACAAAATTGTGATGTGCAGCGCCCTCTCTACCAAAATTAAACTACCCCTTAAGGTCCTAATGGTTCTCATAATTTATTGTTTCCAGTCGTCGTCATGGTGATAGTACTAGTACTACTCGGTTGGCCTTCGTCTTGTAGATACAGCTGTGTATTTGTTTTGTTCAGAGGCGTAGGAGGCGGTGTCTAAGGGGTTCCAGCCCCCCCCCCCCCCCCCCCCACCACCCTCTGGAGTTTTGAAAACGACCATATTCGGGCAAAAAACACCTCACATTCGGGCAAACCGTGTCATATTCGGGAAAATCAATTTAGTTTATTTAGATACATATTTTGTAAAACCTACATGTTACGCATTATTTGTGTGATGTTTCTTTGTATAAGTTTGTGTGAAAAAGTGGCAATAACATAAACAAACAAACAAACAAATATTCGGGCGAAACCATGTCACGTTTGAGCAACCTGTGTCATATTCGGGCAAAAATAAAGTCATATTTTGGCAAACTCATGTCATTTTCGGGCAGAGTCATGTTACATTTGGCAAGTTAATGTCATTTTAGGGCAATACAACGTAATTTTCGGGCAAAAACCGTCCCATAATCGAGTAAAATCACATTAATTTTCGGACATCAAAGAGGAGACTTTTTCTTTCTTTTTGTTGTTGCTTGAAAATGGAAAGTTATTATTCGGGCAAATGACCTCAGACCCCCTGAGAAAAATGTGCTCCTATACGCCAATGCTTGACTTTGTATTAATTTTGTTTCCCGTTTACAGGGCTCACCTGTAAAGCAGGATTTCAACTGAGGTTGCCTACCCTGTATTTCTATTTAAAGAAGACATGAATGAATAAATAAATGCATGTACGTAATGCCCGGCGCAGACAGAGCCGACTCGACCCGATCCGACTGGTTTTCAGCCTGATTAACTCAGTATGCGCTGCCTCAGGACTCCGGTTTTTCCAGTCAAGTGCCAGTCGGAGGTCATTCGAGGCCGATTCAACATATTGGATCGGCTCCGACTGAGCGAAACTGACTCTAGCCTGACTGAAAACCAGTCAGATCGGGTCGAGTCGGCTCTGTCTGCGCCGGGCTTAAGATTTACCTGTCATCGGCCGTCGATCAGTACCAGTCCCATTGGTCGCGGCATCGGATCCAGCGTTCGTCAGGGTGGACCCTCTTTCTGTGGTAGATGCCGTAGTAGCAATGTCAGCAGCAGCCGTTGAAGCATTAGAATCAGCGGTAGTTGCAGTAGTACCAGCATCAGCTGCAGCAGTTGTAGGTTCCGATGGTGTTGTTGCCGGTTCCAATGGCGTGTTTGTCGGTTCAGATGCCGGTGTTGTCGGTCCCGATGGCAGTGTTGTCGGTTCCCTTGACGGTGTTGTCGGTTCCGATGTTGTTGATGTCGGTTCTGATGGCATTGTTGTCGGTTCCGAAGGTGTTGTGGTCGGTTCCGATGGCGTTGTTGTCGGTTCCGATGGTGTTGTTGTCGGTTCCGAATACGTTGTCGTCAGTTCCAATGGCGTTGTTGTCGGTTCCGAAGACGTTGTGGTCGGTTCCGATGGCGCTGTTGTCGGTTCCGAAGGCGTTGTGGTCGTTTCCGATGGCGTTGTTGTCGGATCCAATGGCCATGTTGTCGGTTCCGGAGGCGTAGTTGTCGGTTCCGATGACGTTGTAGTCGATTCAGATGGCGGTGTTGTCGGTTCCGATGGAGCTGTTGTCGGTTCCAAAGTCGTTGTTGTCGGTTCCGCTGGCGCTGTTGTCGGTTCAGATGGCGTTGTTGTCGGTTCAGATGGCATCGTTGTGATAACTGTTGTCGGAGATGTTGTCGAATTGTCTGAATAGTCAAACAGTTATTTTCCAATTACAATTATTATCATAGGCGTACCCAGGGGGGGGGGGGGGGGGGGGGGGGGTGGGGGTTTAACTCCCCCCTTTGACCCCAAAATGACTGTTTTTTGGGGTTTGAACCTCCCCCCCCCCCCCCCATTTTCAAATTTTTACTGGTCTCGAGACTACATTTTTAGTGGTCCCGATCGTCATTATCGATGGTCTGGGCCTCGAAAAGTGCGAAGAACCCTGGTCTCTCCCCCCCCCCCCCCCTGCTTACAGAATTTTCAACCAATGATCTTGGTCTCGGCTTCGAAAATTGTCTTCGACTACCCCCCCCCCCCCCCCCCTCTGCTTACAGGATTCTTAACCGATGGGTCTTGGTCTCGGCCTCAACATTTTTGACCGGACCTGGCCTCGGTCTCGAACATTTTGAAGGTACTTGGTCTCGGCTTCGAAAATTGTCTACGACTACCCCCCCCCCCCCCCCCCCCCCCCGCTGACAGAAATTTTTGCTGACGAAATACCACTGCTTATTATGCTTTTAAGTGTTTCAGTTATTATCCTTTTTGCTGAACATTTCTGGTTTTAGAGGAACAGATGTGTAGAAAAAGTACAAACGGATAATATTAATGCATCGAAAGACGGTATTTTTCAAGAATGGTGCTATACTGTTTCTGACGAAAAATGCTCCGGACTTATTCATAAGTCACGAAATATCGATGTAATTCTACATTTGATAGCCAAATCTTTAATATTGACCCTACACATGCATATTTCCGCGGCGATATGGTGTTTTATAATGTTTATGGCCGATATCTGAAATGGGTCATAATCGCACCCCCCCCCCCCCCCCCGCCCCTCACATCCCCGATGCTAGTAAGACCCCAATTAGCTCGACCATTGTAGGATTTATTCAGCATGGCAAGTTCAAAATCCAACAAGATTACATATTCAATGGATTCGAAACTTTAAAATCATTATTATGTAAACATTTTTGCAATGGATTTCATCACTTACTGTAAGTTGCATTCGGCCTGCACTGGCAAATGACGAGATGCACAACATTCAAACACTCGGCCACCGTCCAGGTACCGTCAGATCTGGAGTGGAACAGGATACACTGTCCGGTGTTCGAGAGGTTGGGTGAGCCACCGTGCCAATCTAAAGTGAAACAAACACACTCAGAATTCGTAATTCACTAAAAGAAAGTAATCAGCAATCAACTTTACGATTCCTTTACCACGTTTGCGATTTTTATTTACTTTTGTAAGGTATACTGTAAACAAAGAATACAATTTACTGAAAAGGATAATGATGTTTATGATGATGATGATGATGATGATGATGATGATGATGATGACGATGGTGATGATGACGGTGATTGATGATGATGATGTTGATGATGATGATGATGATAACGATGATGATGATGATGGTGGTGGTGCTGCTGCTGCTGCTGCTAATGATGATGATGATGACGGTGATTGATGATGATGATGTTGATGATGATGGTAATATGTTAATATTGATGTTAATATTGTTATTGTTGCTGATGGCGGTGGTGTTGGTGACTATTATGTGATAAGAGTTAAAGGGGTAGTTTAGTTTTGGTAGAGAGGGCGCTGCACATCGCAATTTTTTTGTGAGGTAATGAAAAACTGAGTGTCGAATTTGAGAGAACATGCAATTTTAATGGCAGAATAAACTTTATTTGGTCAAAATCGACCCAGAAACGGCTGAAATATCAAAAAATATATCTGATCTTATAATTATTTGGGGCCCAAATAATTAGATGATTTTTTTAAAATGTAATTTGTCATAATGTAATACATGAAAACAACCATACAAAAAATTGAACAAACAGACAAAACAACACAAAACAACCAACCAACCAAACAAACAAACTACCAACCAAACAAATAGACGGAGAAATAAAATGGTATATCAATCTTACTCCAGTATCCAGTGTGCAGTTGGCTACCCTCCTCGTACGTGGCCGCCTCTTCCCAAGGCGGCGACGCGTCGCACGTCCACACCCTGGGCGACGTCGAGCTGTTGGCGTAGCAGGCGAGATGGAACACGGCATCTTGGACGTCCAGCAAGTAGCTCCTGCTCAACCTTTCGGCGATGAAGTTGTTCTCCACCTCGGACTGGATCACGAGGCGCTCGGCGTCGTCGTCGATTTCGGTGCTGCAGGCGGTTCCGCCGGGCTGGTACATTTGCTTCTGCGCTGGAGCGAAGCGCTTGAAAAAGTAGGCCTTGTCGTTGAGGGTTTCGTTGAGACGGGAGTCGACGCACCCGGCATCTGAATTTAACAGGAGAAGCAATACGTATTACCTTGGCCAACAAATAAAGCATTCCAAAAGGCGCTAAATCCACTTTTCGAACTTTTGAGAAAACCAGGTTTCTTTGACCTCCTTTGTACACATGCCTATGGAAAGATAACAAAAAGGGAACGTTCCATATTTTGATTTTGATCGTGTTATTTGTTCTAAAGTTTGTGTTTGTAGATAGCTAGCTAGGTAGCGTATTAATGTACTGATATCGTTAACTCAATTTATATGGAAAGTGGATTTAGCACCATTTTGGAAATAAGCTCTTCAATTATATAGTTGATTGTCTTCAGTTAAAGATAACCCATTGCCTAAGGGAATCTCGTAAGTTCTGTATTCATACATATTGGAATGACAAATTATTATAGGGAACCAGTTGATAGTCACTAGTTCACTCGTATTGGATATTTTACATTATCACCTGACTTAGTAAAATACAATGCATCAGCTGCCATGTAACATTTTGAACTGTTACATGGCAAAAAGCACTGTTAACCGCATGTCGCGCGCTGCAGAAGAGATTGTATTATGACGTCACAATGAGAACCAAATGTATGTTTTTTTTTTTTACTGATTTCAGTTTCAATGCGTATGCATGAATGTGTATATTTAAGCCCCCGGACTTGATAAAACAGTTGTTAACTTTGCTGTCGGGAAAATCATGGAATGTTCCCCTCGGGATTTAAAATGCTATTTCGTGAAGAAAATAAGTCCCTCGACTACGTCTCGGGACTTATTTACTCTTCCCTCAATAACATTTAAAATCCCTCGGAGTGGAACATTCTCTGCTTTTCCCTCCACCACCAGTTAATAACTGTATAATAGCATATTGTGCGGTGTTTTCTTTTTGCATCTACATATTGACTTGTATATATTACTCAATATAATTTGTCTCGATTATTTTAGTTCATATATATAATAGTGATGCGCCGCGAGCGTCGAAAGACGGGAACGTGCGCTATATAAGTAGCCACCATTATTATTATTATTATTATATATATATATATATATATAGTAGGCCTACGTGAAGCTTACATTTCAGCCTTGTGTTTAAATGGTTTAGGTAGAGAGAATAATATATCGGTAAAACACAAATGTTATACTTTCTTATATAATTTTTGATAATTGGTGACGTGGTAAGATCTATGGGTAAGATTAGTGGAGCGCGCACCTCCCAGGATATGCCCACTGCGTTCTTGAAAGTGTCCTTTAAAGATTTTTATTGAGTATTGGTTCTTCCCGAAATTTCCTTTGTAAAGGTTTTTGTTTGTTTTGAATCAATTTAAGGAACATTTAATAAAACCTCTGAAATGAGAATCATTCCCTTTCAAATTATCACAGTCATATAGTTGTGAAGTTTGATTTTAAAATTACTTTTTAATTTTGTGCGAGGATATACGACTTTGTGCGTAGTTCTTCAAAACAAAAACAAAAATGTGTAGCCTTAGAATAAAATAATACTCAAAAGCAAAAAGTATTTTAGACTTAGAGTTAAGTTCAACTTAGGATATTTTTGAAACAACCCAGGTCTTAAAGGGATCTAGTAACTTTGTTGACATGTGCAAAAAGTGATGAATGGTTGATGCAATGTATATTGTTGTTATCTCATATGTCCACAGGGTATTGTGTGAAAATTTCAAGTCAAATGGACATTGTATGGCCAAGTAATGAGCGAAAATGCAAAGTGATATTCAGTAACTCACTGCACTCACTTTGTACACGGAAGAAAAACTCGCCCGGAGTTTTTCTTATCTGAATACTTCAGTTCAATCATACATATCTTTCTAACGAAAGGGATATTTGAAAAACCGAAAACTGTCCCGTGATTTTATTGTTAATACGAATACAACAAGGTATAAGGGAACCGCTAGAATTAAAATTTTATTTTGAGGATTTGGACAATGTTACTAAGTCCCTTTAATGTGAATGACCCTTCGACTCGCATGAGCCGCTTGGAAGTAATGCTTCCCAGGGAGTGGAGATGCTGCACACAATGTATGATCAGGACGCTTGGAGATGACTGTATCGTAATAATTAGGCACATAGAGAGTCCAAGTTACTATGCGCTCTATACAAGCATAATCATATCATTATTATCATTATTTACAGGGATATTACATCGAACCTACATTATTTAATTATGATTCCTTATTATCATTATTGCCGCGATAACGTTTGAATGTAAATTGCACTTACCAACCACGAGAACGCCTCCTATCACAGACAGCAAAGCGAACTGCAATGTGTTGACCTAAAATAAAAAATAAAAAAACTTTGCCAGTTTAGAATTATCTGAAATAGTATATAGAACTATAGATATGTTGCTTATTAAAACAAATTTTTAGACAGTTCATTGTTTGCCATAATTTTGTATAAATAAAACATTTTCATAAAAAAATAAGAGTATAATTATAAGGAGTGGTGAGAAGTTATTGAATACGAAATATCTTACACTTTATAAAACTTATAACTTTAGATAGGGAAGGGGGGGATGTCTCTTTACGAATTACGTTAATTTGACGAACGAGTAAAGCATCGAAATAGAAATTGTACATACAAAAAATGGATGAATACTTACCGGTAAAAACGTATTCGCCATCATAATAAGCACTTCTCCAGAGACGACAGATATAAGAATCAAACCAAAATGATTACAAATGAATGTTTCGCAGGCTTTGTTTTCGATGCAGTTATTACAGGTAGCTAGTATCCACACACTATTGCAAACAAAAATAGTGATTAATTGTGAATCTAGAAATAAAACGTATATAGCTGAATTATTCGTGAGATGAAAGAGGATGCGTTATTAAATATGATTCCCCAAACATAAGCTGTTTTCCTGATTGCTGATTTAGTGTAAGTTATTTGCACTGGGAAACGCCCCGGTCGTGTGATTGCGTAGACCAACACAAAACCGTCTCGGTGTTGACGGTTGTTGCACAGAGACTGCCTCTCTCCACTGATCGTTTTATTACCGACTAGTAAATGCAGTGACGTACTAGTGGTCAATTAAAGGGTACCACCACCCAACAATAATATTCTTTTAAATGAAAGGTAACATCTTTAGTAGTCCATTCCATCAACAAGTTCACAAAAATATGTTTTCATATACAATAATTCGAAAACGCATCCTTATTCTAAAGCATGCGTTCATGGGTCTGCATGTACGAAGACTACTTTGTTCAGAGCGAACGAATCGTCCAGGATTATATTCCGAACGTACGCTTGAATAGCGTTGGCGCACTCGCAAATGTCTGGCCCGTACGGAACCAGGAAATACTAGTGGTTCCGTAAGTGGTGGTAATTAATTGCTTTGTTTATGAATTACACAACCCTTTGAAAAATGTTGGGTATATATTTGATATTACAGAATGGTACCAAAACATATAAGTATGTGTTGTTCTTTGCCTGGTGGTCCCCTTTAAGCGTCACACTCCGCAACGATGTGCGTGCGCGCATAAGATCATGTACTGTATACAGTTATCGCTTGCGCTCTGAGTCTTTTCTGTCGCTCGTAGTGCGTACAAACATAATCGCGATTGATTCATCGAACGGTTTTCCGATGATCGGGATTTAGAGCGCAATACAGATTTAGAAGCCACAGATATTTGGTGACATAAGTGGCGATATGTGGTTATTGACGCTATATACACTGACATAATTATAGCGTTGTAAACAATATAGCTTGGATGCAGAACACTAATTAATTAGTGCTTAAATCAGTGGAGTACGTAGCTAGCTGAAAGGCCGACGGGATACGTATATTAATTACATACATGGGTAGCTTTGTATTCCAACTCCCGTCTGCCCGGCGTGTGTGTTTTTGTCAAATTAGCTACTAAACCGACCAGTAACTTTTGATGTACCATTTAATATATTATGACTTTAAACGTTCACCTCACTGTGAATCCTATGATATACTGTAAAAAAAAAAAACGAAAACAAAAACGCGATAATTACGTGTAGATCATTATTATTGGTTGCATAGTGAGTCCTCGTCCGCTGTTTGATCATTTACGGAATTGATGTGTCCTAGCATCCAGCACTATATGTACTCTCTAATTAAAGCTTATACAACAACAAATCTCATTAAGTGGCATTGAAGTACCATTGCCTTTCATACAACCATGACAACAGTAGTAAAAAATAGGTAAATTAATGATATTTTATGGTCCATTACTTTTCTTACCCTGCAGAAGAGTTTAATTTCGTAGATTGCTTTCTGACATGTGATATCATCATCATGGTATTTGTTTATTTTCGTATATAGCACTGGCTGATATAGGAGAACGCTGCGTATTATAAGTTCCCTCTGGTTTAAAGATGATTATTTTCTCCCTTCGAAGGGGAGGGGGAGGGGGGGGGCGTATCCTCCCCTCCCCAGCACCCTCGTTTCCCACTCGTGACTCTACACCGTCTTTATCATGTTTATTCTTTAAAGATTTTGTGGCAAAATACATTTTAAAAATTTTATTTCGTCAGTTTGAGATAATTGAAGCTGCTGGAATATGATAAGGATATAAAGATTATTGTTAAGAATAAATTATACTACTGTACTATCAGTCATACTGAATGATATACTTTAAAGGGACAGTTCCTCTTTTACAAAACGTCTGAACAGTTTATAGTTGACGGATGGGGATGAATGTAACACAGAAAAAAATTAATGAGATCGAACAGCCCTGTAATTTGGATTCTACGAATGAAAAACAAATGTGTCCCTCCATCAAACTATATATTGGTCAATAAAGGAGTTTAACTGATTTAGCATAATATTACAACAATATTGCACTTATTCTGGTATAGGTATTGTGAAGCCGACATTTGTAAAGGTATGTCACGGAAAAAGATCTAAAAAATGAAGAATATATAATTACATGTAGCCAGTTTAAGCAAGGTTTGGTAATTTTGTTTAGTATCCGCTTATGCCGTTGTTATTTGTGTGCGGGTCACGTAGCTAGCGCGGGTCACGTAGGGGTCACGCATAGCGATGTAGTACTCCGAGGAATCCGTGTGCGAACTTTCTCACCGGGTGAATACACGTATAATGCACAATTAAATGTTGGACGACGGTTTATTAGTTTTAGGTCTATAACTCCACGAACAAGAGATTTCAAGCCCTATTTTTTTCAGGCATGCTATTAAATGACATTTCTTTCATATAAGACAATAACCTCGCAACTTTTGAAATTTGGCTTGCAAAAGAGGGTCTGTCCCTTTAATTGGTACCAATTGAAAAGTGCCTAGTATGATTTTAACGAAAGCTTTACTTTGTGTTATAGTACGGAGGTCTTGTCCGTATTGACAAACATATGCGTTTATTGGAAAACTCGTTATTATTTTGTCAGTTTTATGGATTTATCCGTTTCATTATTCCGCTGTCGTCGGCCGATTTTTAAAATGAATCATGTTACATTTCCGTTTTTATCTACGACATACACTTATATTAAAACAAAAGTATACGAGAAGTTGTAAACAATTCCACTTGTCTGTATCGCAGCAGGCTTGACATTTCATATTGTAACCATGACAACCACTTAAAGGGATCTAGTAACATTGTCAAAATCGACAAAACTTACTCCAGCAGGTCTCATATACCTTGTTGTGAACATATTACCAATAAAAGCACGGAACAGGTTTTGGTTTTCTGAATTTCCCTTTCGTTAGAAAGAATTTTATACGATTGAAGTGTTCAGATTTTTAATTATCCAATATAAATTTATAACGTGTACAAAGTCAGTGCAATTGATAAGCAAATATCAAATTGCATTTTTGCTCATTACTCGGCCAAAACTCATCGTTTTTACGTGAACATTTCGCACGATACTTATACATATCACATCATAAAAATACAAATGTTATCAACCATCCATTACTGTTGGCACATCCTCAACGTCTTACTTGGATCTCTATAGTGGTTCTCACATGCATCGTTGTATTCGTATTACCAATAGAAGCATGGTATACGTTTTGGTTCTCGCAATTCTTTTGTTATAAAAACGTATACGACTGAAGTGTTCGGATATCAAATTCTCAAGTAGAGAATTTAAACTGTGTGCATAGTCAGTGCAATGAGTTTAATTAATAAGTATCCCTTTGCATGTTTGTTCGTTACTAGGTTATATGACACTCATTTAACATACAAATTTTCACCCGTTTTTCAGACCGCAGAAATACACATTTTATTGACAAATCACATGTCAACAGAGTTGCTATATTCCTTTAAACGCATATACTGTGTTTTCTGAATTAAGATTTATCGACCCTCTCTTATTATATGTGCACGGTCGACTCTTTTGTATCGCTGCATTGATAATATCGTACGTAGCTAATTAAGTGGCGGAAATCAAAACTGGGTTGATTGAAGTACTTGACGTTGGGGAAAATTGTATTTATACTTTTAATAAAGGAAAGAAAGAAGGTCAATCCATGTTTACGACGGATACGTCGATTGGATATATTTCCGAGACAATGATAATTATGCCTCGACGATTATTCGAGATGATTTTTTTTTTATAAACGTCACACATTTTGACATGCAGCATGACAGCAGAGGGTTATTATAATGGGCGTAGCTACCGGGGCATATGGGGGTTAGAGGGGTGGGGGCTACGAACCCTTCGCCAATAATTGTATATAATATAAACACACACAAAACAAGTAAACCTTCTCTTATTATGTGTGCAGGGGCGATTCCTTTGTATCGCTGCATTGATATTGGGTCCGTTTAGCTAAGTGGTGGAAATAAAATGGGTTGATTGTATCACTTGACTTTGGGGGAAATTATATTTACACTTTTAATAAATGAAAGAAAGAAGGTCAATCAATGTTTACGACGAATACATCGATTGGATATATTTTCGAGACAATGATATGCCCCGAATATTATTCGAGATGATTGTGATAAAAGGTAACACTTGTTGACATGCAGCATGACAACAGAGGGTTATTATTAGAGGCGTATCTACCGGGGCATATGGGGGTTAGAGGGTTGGGGGTGGGGGTGGGGGGCTACGAACCCTTCGCCAATAATTGTATATAATATAAAAAATAATAACAAGTAAACAGTATTTTAAAAATACAAGGAGTGTGGGCTAGCATAATGTTCAAGTTCGAAGTTTATTTCCCCTTGTCAACGAAACAGAATTTATAAAGACGATAATACATTTGTGATTTTATAACTAATAAGGAACATATATTGAATTGTTTGATTTTGCTCTTGACACGAAACGGTCCACTAGAAAGCGGCATCACTACATCCATGCTTCGAAACATTATTGTATCATTTGTACTACTTTTATTATGATTGTTATGATTATTACTTTTGTATCAATGTTATTATTAAGAATAGCAGTATTAGTAGTAGTAGTAGTAGTAGTAGTAGTAGTAGTAGTAGTAGTAGTAGTAGTAGTAGTAGTAGTAGTAGTAGTAGTAGTAGTAGTAGTAGTAGTAGTAGTAGTAGTATTAGTAGTAGTAGTAGTACGTAGTAGTAGTAGTAGTCGTAGTAGTAGTAGTAGTAGTAGTAGTAGTAGTAGTAGTAGTAGTAGTAGTAGTAGTAGTAGTAGTAGTAGTAGTAGTAGTATAGTAGTAGTAGTAGTAGCAGTAGTAGCAGTAGTAGCAGTAGTAGCAGTAGTAGTAGTAGTAGTACCAGTAGTCATAGTAGTAATACACGCAGTAGTAGTAGTGTTATTATTAGCAGTAAACGGAGTACTGTTATTAAAAGGACTTTAGTAACATTGTCCAAATCCTCAAAATTCAATTGGAATCTAGCAGTTCTCTCATACCTTGTTTAGTTCGTATTAACAAGCAAAAGCATGAGACAGGTTTCGGTTTTTCAAATTTCCCTTTCGTTACAAAGATATGTACGATTGAAGTTTTCAGATAATAAAATATCCGTTGGATATTTTAAACCGTGTACAAAGTGAGTGCTGTGAGTTAGTGAATAACACTTTGAATTTTTGCTCATTACTCGGCCATATAACATCCGTTTGACTTGAAATTTTCACACAATACCCTGTGGACATAATAGATAACAACAATATACAGTATATCAACCAATCATCACTTTTTGCACATGTCAACAATGAAACTTAGCATCTTAGGCAGCTCCCCCCCCCCCCCTTTATAGATCATGATAGATTCCTAAAGCTGCATCAACCATGACAACAAACTATGTGCATGCTATTATCACAAATACGATGTCTGGTTGCTGGTGGTAATCTTATAATTATAGTTCTATGATTGACAAGTGACGTGGGTGGGAAATTATTGCCAGTTTATTCTTGAGGCTAAATACATGGCATGGATTTATGCATTAGTGATAATGATGATCACGTGCAGACACAAAATGAATGGTGGCGAGATGTTTTTCTGTGCTTGCGCTTTTGTATCTGATTATTTGTATGTACTACAAGGGCGAATGGGTGCGCGTAATCAGTAGGCTTGTGTGTCTGTGTTTGTGTTTGTGTTGGTTGGTGTATGTATGCGTACACGTGCTTGTGTATGTGTGTATGTGTGCATACGTGTGTGTGTGTTTTGGTTAGTGTTCATATATGTGTGTGGTTGTGTTGGTGTGTGTGTGTGTGTGTGTGTGTGTGTGTGTGTGTGTGTGTGTGTGTGTGTGTGTTTGGTTAAGTTTGTGTGATTTTATGTATGTTTGTTTGTGTGTGTGTTTTGTGTATGTTGTCTATATGCATGTGTGTGTGTGTGCTTGTGGGTTAGTGTTTGTATATTATGTATGTTTGTGTGTGTGGATATGTGTGAGTGTATGTACGTGCATGTCAGAGCGTATGTATGTGGATATCAGTCGTTATCTTCAGGCCTACACGCATCCCTCGCTTCCAAAAGGCGCTAAATCCACTTTCCAAAAAAATAGAGTTAACGATATATCTACATGAATACTCTACGTAGCTATCTAGGAATCCACATTTTACCCCAAATAACTCACTCAAAATCAAAATATAGAAAGTTAAATTTTCATATTCCCATAGGCACGTGTACAAAGTGGGACAAAGAAACCTGTTTTCCTCGGAAGTTGAAAAAGTGGATTTAGCGCCTTGTGGTTGAAAGCTCTATATTACAAGAGTGGGCACGCAAACACAAAATTGAAGAGCTTAGTGCCAAAAGGCGCTAAATCCAACTTCTATAGAATCGAGTTATCAATACTTGTACATTAATAACGTCCGTATTGTAGCTATCTTGAAGACATAAATTTAGGACAAATTACACAATGAAAATCGAAATATGAAAGTTCCATTTTCGAATTCCCATAATTATTGTGTACAAAGTTGAACACAGAAATCCGTTTTTCTCCCAAGTTGAAAAAGTGGATTTAGCGCCTTTTGGAATTAATCTCTTCGAATATTAAATAGACTAAACAACGTTCAGTAACATCGATGCAATGAGTTTAATGCAGCATTATATATATTAAACAGTAGTAGTAAGAACATATAATATCTGTTAAAATAAATACATAATGGGATATATAATGAATAATTAAAATTAAAATTTGATAAAAAATATTATAATATATAAAATATTAATTTGTATCACATGTTTACTAGAGTAGTATCAGTTTTCTTCGTGGTAACAAATTATGCACTTGACTGTCACTATACACGCAAACTGACTGTAAAGCACTCCGCACACAGAGCCGACTCGACCCGATCCGATTGGTTTTCAGTAGGTTCAGCACAGTATACGTTGCCTCAGGACTCATGTTTTGCCGGTTAAGAGCCAGTCGGAGATCATTCGAGGCCGATTCAACATGTTGAATCGGCTACGACTGAGCGAAACCGACTCTAGCCTGACTGAAAACCAGTTGGAGCGGGTCGAGTCGGCCCTGTGTGCGGAGGGCTTAAAGTATAGATTGTGTTTGCATACCTTATGAAAATAACTATGTCTACCGAACATACTTACAATTTGTCTAATGTTATGTTTTCTATAGGCGGTTATTAACATGCTCTGCAGCTATATTTTTAAAGCAATATTTGTGTAAATTAAATTGTATTATTTTGTTTGGGTTGTTTATAAAGAGTAAGGAGATATACTTGGAAGTAAAGCATAATTTGGAAGAAGAATTATAAATCAACATATTTTACATGGATATCGCATTAAATAAAATCAGAGCAAACACTAATCAAATAATGATAAATAATGCGTGTAAGAATGAACAAAACTTAAATGTCAATATAAAACAATGCACTCAATCACACAAGTCACAGATGTGTACGACTTCAACTCCCCGTGGAGCTTAAAGGGACTTAGTAACATTGTCCAAATCCTCAAAATCCAATTGGAATTATAGCGGTTCCATCATACCTTGCTGTATTCGTATTAAAAATAAAAGCATGGGACATATTTCGGTTTTTCAAATTTCGCTTTCGGTAAAAAGATATTTACGATTGAAGTGTTCAGATGTTAAATTATCCACTGGACCGCGAAATCCGCGTACAGAGTGAGTGCAATGAGTTAGTGAATATCACTTTGCATTTTTGCTCATTACTCGGCCATAAACATCCATTTAACTTGAAATTTTCACACAACACCCAGTGGACATATCATATAACAACAATACACATTGTATCAACCACTCATCACTTTTTGCACATGTCTACAAAGTTACTAGATCTCTTTAAAGACTACTTTGTTTGTTTTATTTATCCAGGTTAACCTCTTCGGTGCTTTTACAACGTTTGCACAGAGGGACATGTGTCTAATAGTATCTTAAATCCCGCTATCGGTACATACCCAAAATCAATCAAGCACTAATTGTACACTCTCTCCACCCCCTGGGGTGCATTCCAGCTAGTGCTACTTTACAGTACACTCATGCTATATGCACTCTCATTCATGCCGAGTATCCATTTATTACACCTTTTTGGGAGCAGCAATGTGGATAAAGTGCCTTGCTGAATGACACACTTGCTGGGGCATCGATTTCGAACTCGGCTCCGGTGGTTTAGCAAATTGTGCCACAACACCTTCACATAATGTAATGTCCCCTTTCTTATTAAATATGACAGCAAGACAATTTGACGTCCCAAACGAATTACAGTCAAACCTGCTAATGCGACCACCTGTCTATAGCGACCACCTGCTCATAACGACCGCTCTCTGGTCCTCTCCTAAAAAATCATGTGTTAAGCGACTTGCGTAATGCGACCACCTGCCTAACGCGACCAGCGACCACCCTATTTGTGTCCCGACGTACATATAAATCTGTGTATGGCGACCACAAAATTAGCGCTTGAGTGACCAAGGCATCAACTCGGTCGCCTCTGGTCACTCAAGGCTCCAATCCTGAGTAGGTCAATACATAAAACAAACTTTTATAATGACAATAAACTTCAGACAGCTTATAGATTGACTTTGGCTGGTCACCTAGCTATCACATTTCGATTCAAGTATTTTAGTCTCTATATGGGATTGAATATTCCAGGGTCATTATTACATCGGGTATAAGGAATTCGACAGATGTTCGTATATATTTTTCAAACGTAGTTTTAGTACATAATTATAAATGATAATTATATGTGTACAAAAGAGCGAACATTTATTAAAATAATTATAAGTATCATAAAATCGCGTCCTTCTATTCTGATGTTTGAACAGCGCGTTAGTTTCTCAACAATTGCGCGGAGTACTATTTACTGAGTATTGATATTTATTACGTGAACGTGGTTTGGCAAAATAGTCTCGTTTTCACTTAACCAATTTAATCAATCAGTCCTCGGCCCCGTTGCAGAAAGAGATACAATCGATTGTAAGGTACAATTGATTGTAAGTCAGAAAATTTACGCGTTTCAACAAAGCATCTAAAACACGTTATTTGACTTATCATTATTGCATCTTGCAATCGATTGTATCTCTTCCTGCAACGGGCCCTGAACGGGTTTAAGCGTATTGTACGATTTTAATAGTTAGAAATGTGGTAGGAGTCTATTTTAAAGGGATCTAGTAACATTGTCCAAATCCTAACAATCAAATTGTAATGGTGGTGGTTCCCTCATACCTTGCTGTATTCGTATTAACGATAGAAGCATGGGACAGGTTTCTGTTTTTCGAATTTCTCTTCGTTACAAATATATTTAAGATTGAAGTGTTAAGATGTTAAACTGTCCACTGGACACGTGCGTGTACAGATGCCAATTAATTACACATGTGCATATAGGCACAATATGCGACCAGACATTCAAAATGGCCGCCCACCTGACTAATGAGATCACCTGTCTACACCGACCACTTTTCGCCGGTCCCTTGAGCGGTCGCTATAGACAGGTTTGACTGTATATACATTACAAGATCAATCATACCATATTATTCCAAAGAAGGCATATTTATATCACTATCCCATTGAATAGATTGATAAAGGGAATATGATTATAAACAAAGACAAATAATGCTACTTATCATATATCGACTTTAGAGATTTGCATAAACAACATTGAAATTAACTGTTAATGATTACAAATGAATGCATATTAAAATGAATGCATATTATTATCACAGCACACATCACATCACAAATGTCATCAAATAAGTTATATATTATAGGAAAACAATAAACATGATACATGTTCGCATCTAGTATGCTAAGTAAAAGGTAAGCTTCAATCTGATCTTATTAGATAAAATTTATAGATATTTTAATTTACATTTGTACTCTTTTGAAAAAGATCACAGATTGTTTATGTAAGAATTTCGGATAATGTACAAGTTGGTGCAACTGTTTGATAATGATGATGATGACAATGGTAATGATGATGATGATGATGATGATGATGATGATGATGATGATGCTGATGATGATGATGATGATGATGATGATGACGATAATGACGATGATATTGTCGAAAATGATGACGGTTTTGGTGATGATGATGTCAATAGTGGTGGTAGTGATGATGGTGATGATAGTGATGTTCATACTAGATATGCATGGGGGTGTCAGTGGTGACGACATGGCGATGGCTATCATGATTAATATGACGTTGTTACGATTTTGACAATGAAATGAAACAGCAAATTATCGAAGTCAATTTTGAAAATCAACATCAATTATCTTGATAAAGGCACTGTCGTCGACTTAAATGACGCCTGTCTATTCGGAGATGATCGGATGAACTTTCCCACTCTTCGGCCCTTGCTTCGGCTTGTTTCGGCCCCCTTTAATGTCCTTCGGTCCGGCCTTCAGCGATGCGGCTTTATTGGCGGCAATACGCTGCTCTACCAGTTCCGTTAGCTTCGGCCTGGAAAAGTAAATTGATTAACGTGTACGATTGGAATTATTAATTCCTAATATAAAGGCCCGGTCACATATCATCGGATAGCGTAAACGAATGCCCGACGGAGAGTAACACTTTCAATCCGTTCGTCTCCGTTCGCATGCGTTTCTTTCCGTTCCTTGTCAGGCGATATAAGTTGTTCTATCTGGTGGACTATTGTGTGCATGAAGCAATGGAGACGACTTTCACCACTGGATAATTTGATTTGAGTCTGTCATCCGTTTACCCTATCCGGTAATATGTGACCAGGCCTTAAAACAACATCTGCTATAGCAATCAATCAGTATTCAATTATTCGATCAATTAATTAATTAATCAATCAATCAATCAATCAATCAATCAATCAATCAATCAAAATATAAATGAAAATAGTTAATAATAAATAAATCATTGTATTGCACCAAACGACATTCAAGCAATACATTTATATGAATCAATTGAAACAATTTTTTTGATGAATGAATCTCCTTAACTTTGAAAACTGACAAAATATTCAATACATATACAAGTGTGCAGTTGAACCAATCGATTAAAGCGTGACTAAATAAGAAATAGCTGCATCATCTAGCCTATGCACAATATAGACAGTTTATGTTGATGAAAAGTCTACAATTTTGCATTTTTGCTTTTGAATTAATAATATGTTTTATTCCAAGGCTACAAATGGCTTTCCATAAGAGCTAGGTCCAACTAAGAGTTAAGTTCAACCTTGAATCTTTGTGAAACACCCCCCCCCCCCCCCCCCCCCTCCGCGGATTATAGTTCAATCACTCACTTTCGACACAGGAAGTAGCAGGCAGCGACCGCGGGGAGGACGGCTAGGCCGCACACTATGCCGACGGGAGCCAGGTAGTTCAGATCTAAAGTAGATCGCGGGAGAGAGAAGTAAAACAAAAAATAAAAAAAATGTTAGGTCCTATAATCATATAATGTAGCCCTACAAGGTCCACACGTAGAGAAAGCTACATAAGGGGCCTCGTTCTCTGGTAACTCCGTGGCAGGTATTCTTCTAAATGTATATTGCTGTTAACTGGTTATCCTTTCATTGGAATGTTAAGTGACATTTTGTCCGAATGTTGCAAGGATAACATTCGAATATTTTGAATTTTAAGCGCTTCGTAAGTGTCACGTATGGCCATTAATCTGCATGATATTACCACGTAGAGACTGTTGCTGCCACGTAATAGCAACGAAAACTAATACGTCTCACTGCATGCAATACTAAATTGCGCTACATAGCTCTTACGACAATGCTTTGAGACAAGGGCATCGATTTCTTCTCGCCATTGAGGGGGGGGGGGGGGATGATTCGTCATTTTGACCATCTCTGGCGAGGGAGCGAAGCGACAACCCAGCAGCGTGCCCGGGTTTTTATGGCTAAGGGGGGGGGGGGGGGGGCAAAGCTTTTGAATTCAGCTGTTTATTAAGATTTATTAAGTGCACATTGCAAACATCATGTTATGAGCTGGGGTGACCTTACACCACAAAACGACCAATAATTCGGAAAAATTATTTTGCTGATTTTTAAATGACATTAAAGTAGAAGTCATTACCTTTAAAATGGTATATAATTTGTAATATTTGGACTAGGCGAACCCTTTCAAAATGAATGCCAAAGATATGGAATATGGCTGGTGCATTTTTTAAATAAGGGAGAAACGGACCGTTTAAAAGATCTGTGTGTATTCATGGGCTGTAATGAGATCATACTAATTAGATTAAAAATTAATATTTTAACATGATTTCTGACTCTCAAAATTTCTCAGAAGGTAGATTAAGATATGCTCATTCAGGAAATACCCAAATCCTAAATTTCATATTTTGAACAAATTTGACTATTTTAGCTAATAAAAGAGAAACTACCAAAGCGACATAACGGTCGTTTTGTGGTGTAAGGTCACCTATGAACTTTAGCCTGATAGATACATGTATTGCAAGCATTCTGATGGAACCCTGAATAACATCAGTCATGGGATACCCACATTGGGAAGCTTATTGGGGGTCCAGGGGGCGGAGCCCCCGGAAGCTTTGGGATTTGTAATATCCAGATATAAAGATGTTGTCTATATGTAAATATAGAGTTAACTATTCTTTAGTTAATTGGCTTTTGAATTAGCTGTTTAGAGATTGGAAGATTATTAAGTGCACATTGCAAGCATCCTGTTATGATGAGGGCACTGTCCAAGTACGGATGAATTTTAGCCTGATAGATAAATACTGTCGATTGCAATCATCCTGATGGAACCCTGAATAGAATAAGTCAAGGGATACCCATATTGGAAAGCCTATTGGGGGTCCAGGGGGCGAAGCCCCCGGAAGCTTTGGGATTTGTAATATCCATAAATACAATTAACTATTGAACAGTTAGCTCAATTTTAGTGAGTGAAGCGCAAACGCACAGTGGGCCAGGATCGCCGGAAAGTTTGCCAAGAGAGAAGTCCGGAATAAAACTATTTAATGAGTACATGGCTGGTACTGGGTCAAATAACCTTAATGGGGGTTCCAGGGGCGCAGCCCCGGAAGATTTTGGATTTGGGCAGTTTAGCATTATCAAAAAGTGGTTTAAAGAAGACTATAGTAACAACTTCCATTCATGAGAGGGGGCAATGCTCCTTACTTTTAATGTTATTATATATTTTTGAACCCCAAATATTGGGGGGGATGATAATACAGGCCATCCCCCCCACCTGAAATATTAGGGGGGATATATCCCCCCACCCCCCCCCCCCCCGTGATCGACGCCCCTGCTTTGAGAGTATGTGTAACTGCAGTGGCGCGTAGCGTGGTCGGACTGATTTACGAGACCACTTTATATATTTCTTTATAAACAGTTTTCCCTTATGTTCTGTTATTGTTCTGTTCAGTTTCAGTTCAGTTTATTTCACATCCAATAATAAACAAAAGTGTAACAATCAAACATATACACAAAATACAAATTATTTACAACATAGTGAGATAGATGTTGACGTACAATGGTAGCAACAACAATAACAACTAGACAGAGTGCACTCACGGAGTGCATACCTCCGCCAATGCTCAAACAAGCCTCCAGCTGGCAATTACTATGCCAGAGTTCTGGCCGGGGAAGGGGCTTGCTGTGGTGTGCATTTATAGCTGCACTGCATGCATGGTGACTGATGTGAAGTCTGCGCAGGCGCAGAACACTACACGAACACACTAACCAAGGAGGTAATAATACATACATAAATACATGCGTACTGTAGGTATGTGAGGGACCAGAAAAGGCCACTGGCCTGTCGAGGCTGGTCCCCTGTTTGCTGCAAACCTGTAATAACTAAAGTCATCACTAATTGGTATATTGGATGTTGTCAAATTATTTGAAGCATTTGACCCCCCCCCCTTCTCCCACGTATAGCTACGCCACTGTGTGACTGGGGCATACAAGTTTCGATTATAGGTAGTCGTTCACTCACTGTTCTTAAGTCGTGCAATGAGCGAAGCGGGATCTTCTGTAGTCTCATCCTGGTCCGCTCTTGGGGTTGTCCGGATACGCGCGAAGATAGTAACTGTTGTGGCACGACTTGTAGCTGTATGAATTTGAAAATACGATATTTGAAAACGATTTCGAATAAAAAAATAAAATATAGTTAAACGTTGGCGATCAATTTACTGTTAATCAGTTTTATAATTTTGCAAATATAATTATCTATTAGTAGGCGGTTTCTTGGCCAAATGTTTATAATGAATCCCATATTAGTAAAACAATTTCTTTCACATGGTTGGTAATAAGAGCGTACATTTCATTTTGTTGTGTCGGGCGTTTCCCATTACTAACTACTGTATAGACATAGGATTTGCGAGGAAATCATAGAAGTGATAAACCGGAAGTAGACTACATTAGGCGTACTATTATACAAATTCATATTTCAAAAAGTAAAACAAAATAGATTAATTCAAACCATCTTTTATCAAAGATCATTACCACTGGCCGTTCGATCTGCACCTTCACCGCCGCCTTGTGTGCTGCCAGAACTCTCCGTGTTGGATCCGGTGTTGTCTCCTGTGTTACCCGTGCTCGAATCATTGGTGTTCGTGTTACTACCAGATGGATTGGTATTAGTAATCGGTGTAGAATCTGCGGAACTCTGTGTTGCATCTGCGGAACTCGGTGTAGACGTCGGTGTATTATCCACGCCGCTCGGTTGCCCATTCGTGTCCGTAGGTGTGACACCAGTGTTGGACTGTGCACCATCGGTGTTTGTTGGTGTATGTGCAGGTGTTAGGCTCAGTGTTGAACCGCCAGTGTTTTGCGCAGCATCAGTCGAGCTCGGTGTACCATTGGCTGCTTCTGGTGTTGTACCGGCCGGTGTCAAAGTTGTGCTTACCATGGTTGTGGATGTTTCACCCGCTCCACCTTGTGACGTTTGGTTGTTCTGCTCACTGGGAGTCTCATCTGGTTCGGTCGTACTGGCTCCAGTGCTAGTTGTACCCGTACCTGAAGCTGAAGTAGTATGTGCTTCCGTGACATTGGTGGTTTCCTGGTGCTGTTGGCCAAGCGGTGAGGGCGTCACGGTACTTTGCGGTGCTGTTTCGTTTGTATTAGTCGGGCTAGTAGGTCCCTCTGATTCTGTTTGATTCTGCTCAGTTTCTTCCGTTTGATGACTAGTTGTGGAACCTCCTGTTTGATTATGTCCGCTACCCTCCGTTTGATTATGCGAAGTATATTCAAGAGTGGAATTCATTGTCTGACTCTCTGTCGTATTTCCTTCACGTGCGGTGCTCATTCCAGGTAGGGGCTCGGTTGTATTGCCGCCAGTGGACTCGGGAGGGAGGTTGGTGGTTGATTCGGTGAAGGTTTCGTTTGTGGTTGTTGTATTGGTGCCGCTGTTGTTAGCCGTCATGTTAGTTTGTGTCGGAGGACTGAAGGTGGTGCTGCCTGAAAGTCGTGTAGAAGAAGTGAAACGAAACATTGTGAGTTTTGTTTCATGCTTTCTCTAACGCTGGATAATAATATTGGGAATCTAATTAGGATAATATAAGCAAAAGGTTTTGTGAGGTATCTGGTGCTAAAACTTAGGAGTAATGCACTTCTATGGTGGATGTAAGCTACCATCTTGAATTCATAAATATTATAAGAACGCTATTTTTACAATTTTATTTAAGGTGGACTTATTTCAATAGCTAAACTCACTAAAACGCATTTTAAAATTATAACGTGAAAGTACTGTACAAGTTCGTTTCCAGAAAGACATGACAGAGGGCCATCCCGAAATAATAATATTATCACTGGGTAGGATAATGACAGTAAAAATGGACTGCTGTAAAAAAAAAACACAATATATATATAATTATATATATAAATACAATTAAAAAAGCTTCCCTGAAAAAACTTGTATAACACGAAAGTGTCACTCAACAGTTCAACAAATCTCTATTATATACAATAGATCTATATTTTATATTAACTTTGTAAAATTCTACCAAAATCAATTTGGCTTTTACAGTTGTCTTGTACTTGTCATTGTAACATAATAATGTAAATGGATTTAAATGGACATCAGTTTTCATATTTCCAATATAAAGCATGCTAAGTTAACAGCGTTGTTTTTCTATGAAATTTGTGCACATCCTTCAGAAGAATCTTCCAATGATACCAGGATATGATTGAATTCTCGAATCTTATGAGGTTAATGTATAACGTTGATGCTCACTTGGACTCCTACAGACGTAACGGACCTGCAGGTCGGGACACGTCTGGGGCATCTGCTCGTTGTTCATCGGTTGGCACTTAATCCCGTTGGGTCCGCACCGGAAGTTGTATGGCACATCGAAAGGCGGAAGCACCTTGTACCACGACTGGTTGCCGAAGCTCTTGGCGCGGCACTCGGCGTACACGGGGTTGTTACAGAGATACTCGTAACCCTCACTTTCCGCCTTATATGGTCAAGATAAAACAGAATAGACATGTCAATTGCAGCGATGACAACTTGAAAACCCATGCTTAGTTGTTAGAAGTCGCAAATAATACGTCCAAAGGGATCTGGACAATGTACCACGACTTGATACCATCGCATTTGGCGCGGCACTCGGCGTAGATGGGGTTGTTACAGAGATACTCATACCCCTCATTCTCCGCCTTATATAGTCAAGATAAAACAGCATAGACATGTCAATTACTTGACATGATTGAAACCCATGATTAGTTGCTAAAAGTCGAAATAATTCGGCAAAAGGGATCTGGACAATGTACCACGACTGGTTGCCGAAGCTCTTGGCGCGGCACTCGGCGTAGACGGGGTTGTTGCAGAGATATTCATACCCCTTGGTCTCCGCCTTATATGCTCAATAAAACAATATAAAGACAAGAATATTCATAACTTGAAAGCCATTATTAGTTCCTTGGAGTCGCAGGACAAGCCACGATTTGATACCATCGCGTTTTGCGCGAAACTCGGCTTAGGCGGGGTTGTTATTAGAGAACCTCGTATCTCTTACTCTCCACCTTGTATGGTCAAGATAAACATATTATAAGGAATATTATAACTGGGAAACCATGATTAGTTACTAGCAGTCGCATATAATACGCCGAAAAGTGTCGGACAATGTACCACGACTGGTTGCCGAAGCTCTTGCAGTGGCACTCGGCGTATACACGGGGTTGTTACAGAGATACTCGTATCCCTCCACTCCCCACCTTAGATGGTCAAGATAAAATATTAAATTATAGCTTGGAAACATGAATAGTTTGTAGAAGTCCTATAGCACATGAGGAGGGGTCGATAACATGCTCCACGATGCGATACCATCGCTTTTGGTGCGGCTCTCCGCGTAGAGGGTTTGTAAGATTAGGGCCCCGTTGCAGAAAGAGATACAATCGATTGTAAGTTACAATTGATTGTAAGTCAGAAACTTCGCGCGTTTTAAACCAATCAGATTCGCGCATTAAGAACACTTACTGATCTTACTGATCTGACTTATAATTAATTGTATTTCTTTCTGCAACGGGGCCCAGGGGGTGTTGCACAAAGAGACAAACTTGCAATCGATTGTAAAGTTGCAATTAATTACAAAATAATAAGGACTTGTGACTAAAATGCACAAATATGATTGGTTCAAATGTGCATATTCTCTGACTTGCAATTAATTGTAGCTCGTTGAGCAACAACCCCCATATCAGACAGTGAAATGCCCGACCGCCGCGAAAATGTGCAATATAGCATGGAATTCAGTCTGTTCATTATCATGTTATGCCATTTTAAAATAAAGTAATGAACTTATTTACATAGTTACAACAGAGTGTGACGTCATTACCATGGGCGAGATACTTACGTAATACCTATTCAACTGGGGGGGGGGGGGGGGGGGATATGAATGAATAGATCATTCCCCCCCCACCCCCCCCCCCCCCCAGTTGAATAGGTATTAATGACAGATCTACGCCCATGGTCATTACTTTGGTATCTATTATACAAACCTGGGCATAGTGTCCGCTCCATATCTCATTTTCCGTATTATTCATCGGTGGTCCTAGATCAAACCATTTGGTCCAATAGTAGGTGGGGTAGCCGACTGCAAATAAAAGAGCAAGAACGAGATAGTTTATACTTTATCTACTTGGTCTACTTTGTGTCTTGGTCAACTATAAGGATGCCTGAAACTTCAACTTCCCCCCACAACTTCAAATTTTACCCTTATCAGCTTACCAGCTTACCTTACCTTATAATAAAAAGTTGAATTTTACATATGATTCGCAGCCCAGAAAATGAATTCACCATATATTTATACTTGCCCTGGTCATGTTGGTACTAATGGCGATTATGATTATAGCAAAGGTTTGCCAAATATAAGACTATCAAGTTTGACTCAAAACATCTACTCTTTAATCACTTGATTGAAGTGTTTGGAATATAATATACTTCGTACGAAATCAACTAAAATTAATTCTTATTACTATAACCGTGTCAGATTATTCAACATAATTAACGAAAATAGTAGGAAGACTAATATTAAATATAAAGAAAAACACTGGCTGCTAATACTTACGGTTCACAAACTCCGAAACTCGATTAGGTTGGAAAGCATACTCGCTGCGAGGCTTGGTGGAGAGAACCTCACAAGTATAGTACTCTGGTAATGGGAACGATTCGTTGTGGAGACCGAAGAGTTGTAGAACGGCTGGAACAAATAATAATAATGATAATACAAAAAAACATAAATAAATTACTAAAACAAAAATTTAACAAATATTACTGAGTTTCATTTCTTACATGTAATTCCCGACATGTATTGCCCATGGCAGCTGTTTTTGAAAGGGGTATGTAAAGAAGTGGTAGTGAATTATAGAAGGGAATGAGGAATAATGAGGAATGAGGAGGAGCAGCAGGAGCAGGAGGAGGATCAGGAGCAGGAGGAGCAAGAGGTAAGGAACAGAAGGAGGCAGGAGGGAAGGAACAGGAGGCAGGAGGGAAGGAACAGAAAGAGACAGGAGGGAAGGAACAGAAAGAGGCAGGAGGGAAGGAACAGAGAGAGGCAAGAGGTAAGGAACAGGAGACAAGAGGGAAGGAAGAGAAGGAGGCAGGAGGGAAGGAACAGAAGGAGGCAGGAGGGACGGAAAATAAGGAGGCAGGAGCGAAGGAACAGTAGGAGACAGGAGGGAAGGAACAGAAGGAGGCTAGAGGTAAGGAACAGGAGACAGGAGGGAATGAACAGA
This sequence comes from Echinarachnius parma, assembly GCA_037951105.1. Classification (NCBI taxonomy): domain Eukaryota; kingdom Metazoa; phylum Echinodermata; class Echinoidea; order Clypeasteroida; family Echinarachniidae; genus Echinarachnius; species Echinarachnius parma. The sequence continues at coordinate 65,764 of JBAMJV010008392.1, forward strand.
AGGAGGCAGGAGGGAAGGAAGAGAGAGAGGCAAGAGGTAAGTAACAGGAGACAGGAGGGAAGGAACAGACGGAGGCAGGAGGGAAGGAACAGAAGGAGGCAGGAGGGAAGGAACATAAGGAGGCAGGAGGGAAGGAACAGAAGGAGGTAGGAGGGAAGGAACAGGAGGCAGGAGGGAAGGAACAGAAGGAGGCAGGAGGGAAGGAACAGAAGGAGGCAGGAGGGAAGGAACATAAGGAGGCAGGAGGGAAGGAACAGAAGGAGGCAGGAGGGAAGGAACAGAAGGAGGCAAGAGGTAAGGAACATGAGACAGGAGGGAAGGAACAGAAGGAGGCAGGAGGGAAGGAACAGAGGGAGGCAGAATGACAAATAGGTTGTGGGAAAGGATGACAATGACAAGGAAAATGCTTCATGCAAAGGGGGAAATTTTTCGAACTGGATTGGTTGGGGAAAATAAGCATATGCAAATGAAATCATCATATCGGACTTATTGCCTCCCTATTGGATACATATTTAGTTTCTGTTTTCTTCTCTGGAGAGTAACGTGGAAATGTATAAATACCCTAGTGTAAAACGTATACATTTGGTATCTTTTTACCATTGTCAACATTTCTGAATGATGTCATCAGAAAATCAAACAGATTCAAATTCTTCAACTAACTACTAATTATGTGCTTCCTGCATTTCATTCGAAGTGAAAGTGCATCGTAAAGTCAATCATTGCTACGAATTTACAGGTTTATGTTCGTCCCTTTTTGAAACGAGCATTTACCCAGATTTATCTTACCCAGAACCGTATAATTATTCTGTTCGACAAGGTACTCCTTCATGTAGAAATCGCTCTCCGTGATTGGCGAGAAATCGACGTTGTCGGCGCTAAACAGGAATCTGACGGTGATGTTGTCAGGCGTTGGGGTTCGAACGAGACACTCCAACTCGATGTGGCGAAATGTTATATTCGTCACCGGGTCGAATAGTTCAACCGGCGAGCTACGCATTCGAAGAATTTTGGGCGGAGCATCTGGGAAGTAATGGTTATCATTAAAAACAAATAAAATTTGATGAACGAAATAATTATAGTTGATTCAGGAAATTAAAAAAAAAGTTGGGATCCGAGTATCGACTTGTTTTTTTTTATTAGGAACGTAATTAAAAGTTTGCTTTTACGTAATTTTACAAGAAACGTCTATACATTCGAATATACCGTTAGTGCTCCAGTCACTTTAAAAGGTATTCAGGCACGATAAATAATTCCTTCATTATGAATTACGGACAAACATGTTCCTTGTAAGTGACCAACATAATAACCATTTACTATGTGGAAGGGGAAAGTTGAAGTTATCCAGCGATATTATTCATACTGAAGTTGGTTCCAAGTGAGTATTGTTCTTGCATGATAATGACTGTTGAAAGTGCTGATATAATTGAAGAAGATTATTAGAAGATAACTATTTACCTGAGGTCAGCCTGTCATAAATGTCTCCAACCACCTCAGGGTCGAGCCATCGATAGAAGATCCTCAGATCCGTCATTGCGATTGGTCGAATATCCGATGACGTCACGTTCCCGTTCTCTGGCGAAAATATGGTGAAGCTTGATCCCTCTGTCTCCATCTGATTCGGCAATGGTACGGTCCATGAAAGAGGTTGGGTATGTTCAGCCAATCGCATCTCACCGTCGATGTAGAGTGTGAGGCCAGCCGTTTGATTGAATGTTAGTGTGATGTGCGTCCATTCGAAATCCTGGATGAATTCCTTCTTGCGCCACGTCTGGTTGAAACGCCTGTACTGGGCGTATAGCCGTCCCTCTTGCAACGTCACCTTAAAACACAACAGCAATATGGCGCCTTACTAATTCATATAAAACAATTATGTTGATTTGGAACAAATAATTGGTAAATAGATTTGTCTCTTAATCATCAGAAAACGAATGGACACGTGCTATTTTAATTTAGTCCCCCGATTTATTTAATCATCCTTAAAAATGTTAAATGCAAAACTTTTGTTTGTCTTTCTTTATTCTTGCCAGAATCTAGGAGGGCTTTTACCTCCAAACGTACACGAACTTTGTATACATTATAACACATATTGTATACGAACTCTCATTAAATGGACTACGTATTTCCATTTGATTTTAGTTCAATGATATACCTGTGTCATGAAAAGCTGCAATATTTCTTCTTGTATGTATATACATGGAGTATGCCACTGACTAAAAAAGGACCGGCTGTAGAGCGCCGGTCTACATGGTCTAGCAATCTGGAGGTCTCGGATTTGAATCCCGGAGGAATCCCATTTTCTTTGCTCTTTTTCATTTAAAAGAGATCTAGTAACATAGTCCAAATCCTCAACATCCAATTGGAATTCTTACGGTTCACTTATACCTTGTTGTATTCGTATTAACACTATAGAAGCATGGGACAGGTTACGGCATATTTGCTCACTACTCAGCCATATAACGTCCATCTAGAAATGTTCACACAATAATACAAACATACTATATTACATACTGTATTATACATATCAGCAAAGTTACTTGATCCCTTTACACGACAGTGATATTGACCGGGTGTGAATGTTCTTGAACAAAGAAAGATATGATTCAAACAATTTAAAATATAACTTAATGTTAGCAATGTATCAAATGTTCGTACCAGGAGGGATGAGGAGCGGAAGAGGTGGAGGGGTACGTTCTGCGGGTAACTCTCGTTCTTCCACAGCCAGAATGCGACGCTGATGCCCTCCTCCTCTCCGCAACATCCGGCCTTGGTGATGCAGTTGCTCCGATACGGCTTGAAGGAGATGCTGTTCAGTCCGCTGGTGGAGACCGCGCACAGGTTGTCGCTCGAATCCGGGGCCCGCTGACTCGGCAGTCCCGCGGAGCCAGTCAATCTATTTTTAAAAAAATAAATTGGTCACAGAATCACCTTTCCTGCACAACAAAGACATTTAGTTCGCATAAATGTATAGAACGTACATTTTGAAATGTCTGATTATTGAATACATTTAATGATAGACAATGATAGATTGAGTTAAGTTAAATAAAAAGCGAAACAAATAATGACATTCATACGATATACATAGCGAGGGCTGATTGAGGGGAGGGGGGGGGGGGGGTAAGCATAGTATCAATGCGTCTCTTTAATTTCTATATAAGCATTTCCCATTTTTCACATTTTGTGGACAAGGACACAAGTCCGTCCTTGCCTCCTTAGCCATACCTATATACAACACTGATTCAGATTATGGTAGCTTTCATAAAGAAAAATCACTCACCCTTGCACAACACTCGACATGTTTCCTATGAGAGAATGGATCTCTTCCACAGGAGGGTATTCCGAACACTCCCAAGTCTAACTGATGCCCCCTTTACCCCCTCCTAACCCGAACAGCTAAGCCACTGATTCTGATTCTGATAGATGTTATATACTTACCCTTGTACAACACCTGACATGTTCCCTATAAGGGAATGGATCTCTTCCAAAGGAGGGTACTCCGAGCACTCCCAAGGCTCACGCGCGTCCCCCTTACCCCCTCCATCCAGTTCGCTCAGCGACCAGTGGTAGTCCGGCATATCGGGAGGGCGCCCTCCACCTGGAAGTGTGAAAGAAACGAAAAATTAAAACCCCGACAACCAGTCGACTACGAGTCATCGCAATCTTCATAAGATAATACTGAACTGATGACATACCAGCCAGGTTCCAATATGCAGTCAATGGGTTAATACGATGACACTATCTCCAGACAGCAACCATCAAATCAAAAGTGTGCCATAGTCAAATATAACACATCTAGCAATCGAATTCAATCAAGATAAAGATAATTTTTTTTATACAAGTTACTTTATTTACAAATTATAAATCAAACCGAAATGATTACAATAAGAGAATAATACATAACATTACATATTATGCTTGAAAAAAAAAAAAGATTAAAGGTATGCAAAACAAAACAGTTATATCAAGGTTGAGCCAACAAGGTGAACGAGAATTACAAGTATGCACACTAACAAATAACGGTTCACGTTTCCACCCTATTGCTAAATGGCAGCACCATAATAGGGTGCAATAATGCACCCTAAATGGTACACTCACACACTTGGACCCCTAAGGGTTGCAGATGTGCACCCTAAGGGTGTATGTTTGTACCCTAAAGGTGCATAAGTCTGCAATAATTGCACCTTTAAGGGTCCATAATTGCACCCCGTATGGTGTTGCTATATTGTTCAACGGTGTGCACCCTCGAGCAAGTCAATGGTGCAAATTTGAACCTTCCTTTGTGTGTGAGTACGTACCTGGAGAAACGCATCGCAATCTCATCTCCATATCGACGCATCGCTTGTTGGGTTCCTGCGTGCTGTGCATGCACACAATTCTACCAGCACTGCATGGCTCCATGTAAATCAGACCAGTCTCCGTCACGTTCTGATGGGTGTACAGAGCGCGGCATTCGGTGTCCAAGATGCCCGAGCAAAGCTTTAAATAAAAATAGAATAATGAGAACTCAATGCAACATTATTATTATTATTATTATCATTATTATTATTACTATTATTATTGTTATTATTATCATTATTATTACAATGTGTGCTAGATCGCGTTTATAGAATGATGTTGAAATAGTTGTTTTACCAATCGACCACCACATGAGGGTAGGCCTCCATGTTAGGGGATCAATACATCATCTACATCACGTTCTGGTGGTTGTACAGAGCGCGGCATTCGGTGTCCAAGATGACCGGACAGAGCTTGAGTTTAAAGTGATAGTACATTTTTTGGTAAAACTGAATTTTAGTATCGAAACCAGGCAACATAACATTTTATAAAATGGGTAGAAGAATCCCTGCATTCTGATTGGTCAATTAGCGTGTAAAAGTTTTTACTGATGCATTTTACTGATGCATGGGTCACTTTAGTTTGATTTTCACATTTGTTGCGCCCATTTTATAAAACAAATGCTGCACAGGGATATTTCGTGGATCGGTAAGAATTGTCTGCACTTTTTAAATTTTGGAAATGGTCTAAAACCCAAAGTTAAACTCGTGCATCCATTTATTACCGATCCACTCAAGCCTGTGCATCATTTTGTATAACAAACTAATAGTTATACTCCACCATGCTGGAAAGGTAAAAAAGGTAAAAAAGCCTGTTATCATTCAAAAAGATCTTTTAAAACACAAAAAGGCGCCCTCTATTAAAAACGCATTGGTTTCAACTATTTCTTTTTTGTAATTGTGCATGAGATGTTTTGTCAAAATAATTACTTCATAGAGAGATCATTAACAACTATTCAAAAACATATTTTTGTAAATGTTTTTAAAAGTGTAAGATTTTTTTTCTTCAACGACTGGAAAAAATCATCGAATTATTGTGGGCCCCACAATAATGACAAATGGTAATATTTATGGATATTTCAGCCGTCCCTGAAATGATTTTGATAAAACAAAGTTGATTCTGTCATTAGAATTGAACTATGTTCTCCTCCAAAGTTTACACTCAATTTTTCATTACCTCACAACAAGTTATTTTTTGAAGCGCCCTCTAAACTAAAACTGAACTACCCCTTTAATATAAATTGAAATGACAAACTCTTACTTTATTATAATATAATAATATGTTAGTTGTTATATCGTGGCTATGGTATTATTTTGATTTAGCTTTTCCAGTACAACTAGCCTTCTTTTAAGAGGGACAAGTCTCTGGTGTTGATGGATGTACAGAACCTGAAGGGCTCACCATTATATAATTTAGAATGATTGTGATATGACAAATTAGTAAAATTCAAATAAAAAAATGTATCCGTAAAACGTGCAATAAAGAACATTATGAAAAAGTGCATAGAGGAAAGGCAGCATTAAGTAACCATTATGATATTCTGCTCTCACTAAAAACAATCTTATAATTGGGCAGAATAATTATGACGAATCAGTGACGTAAAGAGCAAAAACTTTTGGGGGCAAAACCTAATCCGCCACCGGGTATATAGCGTAATAGCAGGGTTGCCAATTTGTAACAAGATGTGAGTGTGGGATTGCGAGGGAGCGAAGCGACTGAGCGGGGGGGGGGGGGGGGGGGTGCCCCCTCCCACGGTAGGGAACTTTTGCATTAAAAACAAAATTGAAACTGTGCAATCTGGTGCATACGTAGGATGAATATTCTGACTTGACGACATGTACCATAATGTGGGTAAGTTTATCAAGATTCTACCGACCTTAAAAAAAGAGGTTATTTTTGTTTCATGAAGAAAAACAAATATGCACCCCCAAAAATAATATTCGCAAAGTGACATAATTATACAGTTAAACATTGCATCAAAATAATGCTACATTGTTTATGCTTCAACAACATGAACAAAGTAATCCAGACGTTGACAAAACCGATTCCCGAGGGAGCGAAGCGACCGAGAGGGGGAAGGGTTTGATGGAAGGGTGTGACGGTAGGTGACGTAGGTGTCCGCCCGTGCACGGTAAGGGTGCTTTTGCAAAGTTTTACTTGAAATTATGCAATCTGGTGCACACTTAGGAAGGAAATTGGACTTGACATGAAGTACAATATGATTTATCTTGTCTAGAGAAATATCTTGTTTTTAATCACTTGTATCGAATTAGATATAAGATTTGTTTTGTTTTGTTGTTGGAGGGGGGGGGGGGGGGGGGGGGGGGCAAGAGTCCCAAAGCCCCCCCCCCCCCCCACACCAGTATGCCAGAGTGAGAAATTAAGAATAATTGTGACAAATGAAGCGAGTGTATATTGCATTTTCATACCAGTTTGTAGAGTCCATGATTGTAAATTATGGCATATCTATGTTTTAATAATTTGTTTCTTCTTAAAAATTGAAGGCTATCGCGTGGGCGCGCTTTCGAATAGAAAACAAATGAATATTTCCACATTAAAGCTACCAATATATTAATAAGTTAATGAATCCGTAATAAAATCAATTAATTAAGAATGGATGTGTGACTGCTTCGATGATAACTAAATTGATTAATGCCCGCCAAAAACTAATCTTAAAACCAACGTCCGTGAATTAAATAACTAATCAATTCATTTTCAATATGCATTCATTTTTGTAATAATTTATATCAATGAATGGTTTTGCATTCCACAGACAAAAGACGTCGCACATTAAAGGGACTTAGTAACATGGTCCAAATCCTCAAAATCCAATTGGAATTCTAGAGGTTCCCTCATACCTTGTTGTATTCGTATTAACAATAAAATCATGCGACAGGTTTCGGTTTTAAATTTCCCTTTCGTTAAAA